>JAZGTI010008431.1:0-20163 GCA_036877585.1 Botia kubotai | reverse complement strand
TCTGTATGGCCTCATAACAGACACGTGTCCCACTATCAGGACATCCGTCCTTGGGCTCCATCCATGAAAGAGCTCCATCAGATAAAGAACAGGTTACATTCAGTCTGTATGAAATAAAAATACTGCAATTTCACCCTCCAGTCAACAGAATCAGATGAACTTTGCTTGCACAAATGCCTTTGAAACCTGCCTTTGTAATCCTTTGCTCTTTATTTCGGAAAGGAGAAGAACCAAACCTGTGTGTGTCTTCAAACACGGGGACGCAAATCCCAAACGACCTTCTATATGCTGTGCACGGTCAGTGTTTGTATTAACTCTTATCTCAGAAATAAACCCCTAACTCTGAGTATTAAACTATTATGGCACCATAGCGATGCCCTAGCAACCATCCATAACGCTATGGCAACTGCTTAACAATGCTGTTCATTTTAATATACAGGTATAGTTTAAAATATGTTTGTTGAAAGTTCTGTAAAGGTTCTCTGTGTTCTGTAGTAAGAACATTTCACTTGCGTTTCCATTAAGATAATAAAGGTTTAAAGTGTAATTTTGAAAGTTTCAAGGAACGTTATAAATGTTTTGTAGATGCTGTATTAACGTTATTGCTTGGTTATAAGACCATTATTTACATTTACGCATTTGGCAGACGCTTTTATCCAAAGCGACTCACAGTTCACTCAAGTTATACATTTTGTCAGTGCATGTGCTCGCTGGGAATCAAACCCGCGACCTGTGCGTTTCTAGCGCAATGCTCTACCAGCTGAACTACAGGAACATTAGTTAAACATTTTTAAACATGAGATCAAACATAATTTAGGATTTTGAGAAAAGGAGGATGTCAGCATCATGTTTGTCACAGTGCACGCCCGTGCTCTGTTTGATTGAACGAGGGGAATTCTGTGTTTGAAAATCTAACCCCTCTGGGCTTTTTGTCAAAGGGGCTTACACCTTCATGCTGTAACAAGAATATCAGAGGCACTGCTCAAAAACTGTGCGTCAATTTTAAATAATAGGCTGTTTTCAGAATCTGAAGAAAAATCTGTGTTCCGCCCCTTTTGGAGCAGATTCTAGCACCCGGTTCCTGTGGAGTCTGACTGCTGATTGACAGGAGGGTCTGTCTGATGTCACAGACCCTCTCTCGAAAAAACAGATCATTGCTTAAGAAACACAGAACATTTTTCACCTGTCATTCAGCTGTCGGTATGATGTGCGTAATTATAAGATCCTATAACACTGAACTGTGTTTAAGGCAGGATTGTGTTTCATTAATATCAACGACACAATCCAAACAACACTTTTGACTGTTAACTGGGCTGATTAAAGGTATGGTAGGCAAATTCAGAGAGGCTAGCAATAGCAAGCTAGCTTTGAAAGCGTAAGATCTTCAGAGCGCTCTCCAAAGCCACGCCTCCTCCAATAGTGCATGAAGGTATTCAAATACATAGTTTGACTGGCAAGTAGGGTGTCCTATCATTGCATTCGGACCAAATGAAATGATTGGACAGACATGTTATTATCCTGCAGCACGAGGTAGATATTTATATAAATATATTTAGACCACTTTACTTGGTGGTTTCATGTGATTGTATACAGTAAAAATCCCTTTAAAGTCTCAATATTAAGACCAGACGAGGTGTTGAGTTCAAATGTTTGAGTAATCCATGGAAAATCAGGCTAAAAATCCCAGGGTTTGGTTTCCGTAGCCCTAGGATATACTTCAGTTCTTGACAGGTACAGACAGGCACCCCAGGTGTGTCTGAACTAGCACCAATTTTCATTGCGATCCTACAACCGATTAACACTCAGTTTATACGTGGTTAAACCTTTATAGTCCCACATCAGAAGCTTGTACAAGCTGTTGTTAAACAACCTCAAGAGAGTAACCAGTAGTTAGTACCCAGCTAACAGGGAACGTTCTTAGAATGTTGGCGAACATTCCCTGAAAGCTCTGTCTTAACGTTCTTGCAGTTATATGAATTTTTTTAAACATTAGATATCAGATATAAAATGCGTTATTCTTTAGTGGAACATTTTAAAAACATTACAGAATTCAAAGAAGTTTTTATATATTTTTATAAATTTTTATAATCAAGTAATAATGTTAATACATCGTATAAAAATGGACCTTTTGAACATTCCTAGAACCTTCAAAATAACATCCTAATGTTTTTGTTACTTAATGGAAACATTAGGGAAATGTTCTTGCAACCTAAATTGGTTAGCTTGGTAAGAACCGCATAACAAAGCCATTTGCTGTTTGAAATTCTCACGGTGAACGTTTCGGTCTGCTCGCTCTCTTTGTCAGACCATCAGTGTGTAGAATAAAACCTCAGGTGACTGAAGTCTCGCGTACATGCTGGATTTCACTTCTTCTGTTTTAACTGGAGTGTGTGTCAATAAACCATCAGCTCATAGAGAAATGAAAGGGAGCGTTTAGGGTGATGAAGAGGCCGTGGTGTCGTGTTGCATTTGTTCATTGGCCCTGTGGTTCCAGCTCAGGCTGGGACACGATCATGTCATAGAATCGGGTCACACTGACAGCTGTGATATTCAGAGGGGCTGTCTACATCCTGAGTCACCCGAAGGGATAAAGAGAGAGAGAGAGGAGGACAATGAATGCATAAAAAACGAGTATGAATAGAATCAGAATTCCCTTAGATTCGGTTACACACAACTGAAGCACTGAGGATTTCGATGCAGGCATAGCTGTACACACTCACGCACATTTCCACACCTGGAGCGATTGTGACGATAGGACGCTATTTATTCGACTGTGAGCTCTCATATTGCACAGAAATGCCTTCCTTTTTCACGACTGTTCTCATGTTTCGTGGGAAACCTGCAAACACTGCGCAGTTATATTATTTGAAAGATTAAGGGATCTTACAATCTGAGTTTAGTTAGTTAAAAGCAATCTGTGTGTGTGTGTGTGTATTATGTGAGTGATAACTGAAACATTTCTACATATCTAAAACACATTTCTACACATCTATAAAATAAAGGAAAAAGAAAGAACGAATTTTCTAGCTCATTTAGTACAAGGTATGTTCACAGCGCCATCTTGTGGTCAATATGAGAAATAACCGTTTTTGTTGTATTACATGGAATTTTCCACGACCAATTTCCTCACGTTGGTATCTCACCACAGAGTATGATGGTTTGTAATTATTCTGTCTTTCAACAGCCTCATTAATTTCAAAGCAAACGCTACGGGAGAGGTGTCTGTGATATGCAGATCATGCGGCTGTTTGTTATGTTCATTTAATGGCCTAATTTGACCCGATGAATGCACAACACTGTCAATTGCTTTATATCTGCTAAAAGTACAACATTTTACTTTGCTTTGGCTGTTGCTCACCTACATTAAAACTAAAATGAGATAGTTTGACCCATGATTTAAATAATGCTATTTAGAAAAGCTGCAGTTTGTCTCACAAAAGCATCAGACGTCATTTCAGAGGGGCCCCTGCAAATCCGCTCATATGTCAATTTTACCCTCAAACCATCCCATTCAGTCCTTTAGTGTGACATCATGTCACCTGTAATTTAGGGATTATTTGATATACTTCCAACAATAGACTGTGAGAAAACAATGAGCAAACAGAAGCACAGAGGAAAACAGGAGAGGCTTTGTAAGGTCGTGCCAAAAGCAGAGGCTGGAATATCACACTAGTAAATAGTGTAAAATGACAAGGGTTTAGAGGGGCCCTTATCATATCTCCAATAGAACTTCAACAGAACGCTGACATCATCACACTGAGCCGGTTGTGTTCCTCAGACCCCAACCGGCTCAGTTTGATGATGTCAACGTTCTGTTGAAGTTCTTGTTAGTCTTGGTAGTCTTCTGGAGTTTAAGAACCAGCTTCAGTGAAGTGTTTTTAAAAAAGTCAAAAGACAGCATCATCAGACATGTGTATTTTTTTGTGTATTATGTTTAGTTTATGTTTAGTATGTCAGGATATGTTTTATATTAGGTATTGACTGGGTGCTGATTTATACATTGTAATGAATGACGTTTCGGTGCAATAGCTTGTCAGATGTCTCCTAAAATTAATCTGCCAGAATCTTATTTTACAGGAAATTTCCAGAACAATAATACAACAGGAATGTCAGCACTATTATTACTATTATAAACATCCCAATATTTGTATCATCATTTTTAGTAATTTTGGGGTGTTTGCACGACTTGTATAACCTTTCTTCAAAACATATTTTAAATACATTGCTTTGACAGAGTGAATAAAATGCATGGCAATAACTATGAGCCAGTTATCATAAATATCCTCATTCATTTTTCATTCATAAACTACAGTTTTTAGTGGTAATATAAATATTCACCGTTCTCCTCTCTTTAGGAGCCCTGCGCCTTTAAGAGCCGTGCAGAGGCGCTGATGTGAGTGTGTGTATGAGCGCGCGTGTGTGTGTGTGTGTGTCAGCCGTACCCATCATGGCCCCTGAGCAGCAGCTGATCAGATGGACCGCCGCTCCGCCATCCTCCTCCACCCTGCCCGTCAAAGCCAAACGCCGGCACCGGTGAGGAGACTCCATGTCTCCAGCATCCTCGCTCAGATGTCTGCGCTCCAGCCGGCCAGCGCCAACATGAATAAGGATTACTCCATAAATCTGTCGGTGCAGCAAGTGCTTAGTCTTTGGGTCCAGGGCACAGTACCGACCCTACAGCACTTCACAGGTATGTGCACATGGGAAGAAAGATCCGCTCCAAATGTACTCGTGCGTCTCAACCGTGCGCGGCTCTCCAAACCGGCCAATCTATTGTACCGGCGGCCACGCGAGCAGCTGTGCGCGTCTGATCGGAACAAGGTCACACTTCACGTTACGTTGTATATCGCTTATTCACATTAGTACCGACTAATACCGATTTCTAATGCATAGTATTGTACGTATTGATTAACGTGTGTGTATTGTGCTATACCACATTGCTATACCACGATATTACCATAGTACAGTGTTTAGATGGGATGGTAATACAATAATATTAATATGATATGTTAGTTTGATGGGCTTCAGAGTATCTTGGTATAGTCATCACTATGCTGTCATAAGTTGTAAATACCATGTTTTTTAATACAGTAATCATTACCATAATAATTTCATATACCTTGGGTATAAGATACAGGGTATCTTATCTGTAAAATGTGTGATTTTGAAACATTTGCATGTAAATTCTCATGCATTCACATGCGAAACATCATGGTATTGTCCAAAAACATTGGTAGCAGCGTGATATTTTACCAGCATGGATTACATGTACCGTGTCTCTTGTGCAAAGTTTTACCTTCAACAATAGAATCAGCTTATTCTATAAGCTGTTCCAGAGGGTCCAGCTTTTTTGGGGAGGCGGTTGTGGAAATGATGCTGCCTGACACAATTGTACAACAGACTCTGTGTCTTTTTTTGTGTGTCTTCATTGGCTGTTGTGCACCGATGTATTTACACCTGGTGTGAACTTTTGATAAGCGACATGTAATTTATTAATCTTCAGTTAATCTTGAGTCACTGCATCCTTCCTGCTGGAGTTTTAATCTTTAGTCATTACCAGCAGCATATTGGTCTCCACATGAGGCTGAGCTTGTGGGCTTCTTTTCTACAGCGCTGAACACTTTTGGCTTGTAGACCGAGTGCTTGCTCTGATTAATTCACAGTTCTAGGGACATACAGTACAAACGCTCCCGCGTTAGAACCTCAAACTCAAAAGTCCCATTACTAAAGTCTAGCTCATTTCCGTTTCAAGAGTTCAAATGTGGTAATGACACCCAGCCATACGTGAACACGTTCAGAAATGTCTGCACTTTCTGTTTCAATAAGTGTTGCAGTTAATATTCTTTTGTGTACATATTTCATTCCATATATATATATATATATATATATATATATGGAATGAAATATGTATGTAAAATATATAATCAAATATATAATTTCATTATATATTTCATGGTTACTAAAATACATGGTTACTGTACTTTTACTGTAAGAATAGCACGGTTAATTTTCATAAGTGACAGCTGGTATGTGAATATTACTAGAAGACTGAAAGATTCCCGGGGGATTGGTGGGTTTTAGACACCACACGCCTGTCTTTCCCTTCAGACATTTTCCTAGATTATAATTTATGCATTCTCATGGACATCTGGTGTGATGCAGTGCATCAGGGAATCTGGAGAGAATCATGATAGCTTGTGAGAACTGTTAGAGGAATAAGTCATAAAAACTCGAACGATTAATTCCCATACTGTCGTTTCAAATCCATATGTTGTTTTTATATATTTTTCTGTGAATCACAAATGTTTTCTTCACAGAGAGAACTGTATTTCTTTTCCATAGAATTTCAGATTTCCACAGAAAAAATACAGTAAAAATGTAAACAAAGATGTAATGTTGGTATAACTATATTAACACAATATATTGTATATAAAAATGTTATTCTTAAATTGTTAGTGGTACGTTTTAAAAACATTAAAGAATTGAAGTTAGAATAATGTTTGTATAACCAAGCAATACGTTAATACAACGATCTAAAATTCTAACATTTTGAACGTTCTTGGAACACTACAAGAACATTTTAAGATGTCAATCATTTCTGAATGCTGCACACTACGAATATTCTGATGTTATCTCCACGTTTTTAGAACGTTTTCTCCGAGCTGACGTGTGACTTGAGAGGACTTGAAATACACCACATTTAAAGTTATGTGAATGACAGGGAATGACAGTATGTTCATGTTTATTCCTTTAACAGCTGTCAACAGAGGACGGGGTGAGGTGACACCCCAGCTGTGGTTAAAATCCCTCCTCCCAATCGAACAGATAATCAATCACAGCATCCACTTCAAAAAGCCCCAGTGGCGGAAACAGCTGTGTTCAGATCTCTGTCATGCAGCAGACGCCCCTCAGTCTGCCTGTGCTGAATCAAGCAGCTGCACAGGTGCACACGCACAGAGATCATGACAAACTCTCAGGTTAAAAGTTCACATTGTTTCCCGTTTTGTTCAGTGAAACAAACCTATTCAGTCATCTCATTTCCTTCTGCTGTTTAGAGAAGACTGACTTCTGCCAGCTTTGCAGCTGTTTGACATTTTGGGTTCAACTTTATTGTCTTTGAAGGGTGTTGCTGGGATACAAATGTGAGAATTAAAATGTGTCGTCATGATTTGTTTTCACTATCGGGTGCAAATGTAAAAGCACATTTTCTCGACACACTGCATGATTTAAAGCCACGTCTATAACAGAGAGATTTTAAACATGACAACACAGGTGTCCGACTCCAGTCCTGTCAAATAAGTGCAATTATAATCAAAACGCCACAAGATTTTCAATAGCTGGTGTATATGAGTAGGGTTCTAAAAAGGTGCTTCACTATGCCATAAAAGAACCAGTTTTGGCTGTATGGTTCCTCAAAGAACCTTTAACATCCGTAGAACCTTTGTGTTAGACTATAAAAAGATAAGAAAGAAATGTTTTTTAAAGAACCGTTGTTATACACTGGTGGAAATTCTTGCGTGGAGAAAAACGGTGAGAGAGTTTAAATAGAAATGAGATTAGATCTGACTGATATTATATTTGTTTGGTAAATATATCATTTTGCTTCTCTTTTTAATTGTGTTTACTGTGTAGTCAGATATCAGTCAGTAATTCTAGGTTTGTTTGTTTCTTTGTGAGATGAATTTGTGTGTATCTCCCTGTGGCTTCGTGTTCAGTTAGATTCTGTGTGTGGCTAATTTCATGCTAATGTTAAAGGGCTGTGTTTGTCTTTGTGACTGACAGCCAAACAAAAGAGGCTTTTGTAACCTCGGAAACTGCGTTGTTCACATATAAGGTTTGAAAAGGCCTTTCACAAGCAGAGCTCTCTACATTGAGCCCTCCCCCATTTTTTGCTTTTATTTGAGACAAAATATAGCTTCTCCATGATGTAAATATAAACCACTTGAGGCCAACAGGATCTGTGGTCTGTTTGTTGGTACTTGGTTTAGTAATGTCTGTGTTGTGCTTGAAATATGACAGGAAATGTGCTGTTACCTGACTGTGCATGACTTTATATGATCTGAGAATGTGGGTCAGTAGCACATTCATTCAAAGCATTTAGAAAACATTAGTGTTGTGTTACCTGTGCTTCAATGTTTTTGTGTTCCTGAGTCTCTGTGTTTAGTCTCTCTTTTTCTGGATCCTTGTGCTCCAGTGTATCTGTGTTGTTTGGATCTGTGTGTTCAGTAGATTTAGAGATATGGGAAACCGTCATCTCTGTGCTGTCTCGCATCTCTGTGCTAAAGTGTCTCCCTTTTTCTCTCTGCTGAATGTCCTTCTTTATATGTAACTCTATGCTTAAATMTCTTCAAATGCATTTCTGTGCTAATATGTCTTTTTCAATATGCATCTCTGTGCTAAAATGTCTTTCTCTATATGTACAGTATCTCTGTGCTACAGTGTCTCTCACTTACTGTATCTTTTGCTACAATGTCTGTCTTCCAGCATCTCTGTGCTAAAGTGTTTGTCTCTTTCTATCTCTGCTAAAGTATCTTTATATTGTCTCTTCTCCATATGCATCTCTGTGCTAAAATGTCTTTCTCTGTATGCATATCTGTTTCTGGCTTAATCTGTGCTCCACTGTGTCTTTGCTAAAGTGTTTTGTTCCAGGCAGTAGGCAGTGCTGCCTCATGAGAGCTGCAGTGAAGCTCCTGGCACTGCATGGCTCTTTGTGCTGTAGGGCTCAGTGTACTGATAACACAGTTTGATGGACGCCTCTCTCTTCTGTTAGCCTGGACATACTGGTGTGTGTGTGTGTGTGTGTGTGTGTGTTGTTTACAGACCTCTAGCACAAAAGCCTTTGTGTCTGGACATTTTGTTTCACTTAGCATGTAAGTGGCAGCTTATGGCTTAATCAATACAGTGTGTGTGTATGTCTGTCTTTAAACAGGATAAGCAAAACATACACTTCTTGACCGGACCTTTATTATTAATGTAATTTTGCTATCGTGTTCTGTACACATCCCAGCTAATAATCTTAGGTTGTAAGAATGTTTCCCTAACGTTTCCACTAATTAAAACATGTTTTCAAAGTGTTAGGAATGTTCAAAGCATTACATTTTTTAGGCATTGTCTTAACGTTATTGTTTGGTTATAAAAAAGTTCTTCAAACATTTTACGATTCTGTAACGTTTGGAAAGTGTTAAACTAACTACTTAAAAAACATTTTTGATGTATGATATACAATATTAAACATTCTACTAACGTTACCACAGGAACATTTTAATAATGTTTCATAACATTTTGATACAAGAGAACGTTTGGAGAACATTAGCCAACATTCTGAGACTGTTCCCTGTTAGCCGGGATGCAATACATATTGCATTTTTTTGCATGCTTAGAGGAGAAGTGTTCCTACATCACTGTACACTACAGCAGGTGCAAGTACGCAGCTGGTTATTCGATGCGGTTGTTTTAACCTGTTAAATTGCGACGGTCAGCAGATTTACCTCCTGAGTTTATGATTCCTCGAGCACTTAGCGTTGACATGGAAATGCATATCACAGAGATTATGACAGCAGAGGTCTGATTATTAGTTTACAGGCACGGCAGTAACCTGGAATCTTCTAGAACTATGTCTGATTCTTTCTCAGGGTTGATAAACAGAGCCAAACTGTCTGTTTACTGCCCTCAGAACTGTGTGACATTATAATGTCTTAAATAAACAGCCCACAGTAAACTAATAGTGTTATACAGAGCGTGAAAGATATGCAGTGAATAGAAGTGAAATAGACAGTTTATAAGCCAGCGAGACAGCAGATAGTGAGGGAGGTTTACAGTGCTGTGCTAGCTAATATTATTATCAGAACGTTGGGAAAGGTTCTACAAATGTTCTCTCAAAGTTATCAGAAATGTTTATAGCAGTAATTTTAGTAGAATGTTTAACATTTTATATGTATATGTATATGTATATGTATATGTATATGTATATGTATATGTATATGTATATGTATATGTATATGTATATGTATATGTATATGTATATGTATATGGAGCTTAAATGGAGCTTATGTGTTTTAGCAGTTCTTGTTTTGTTGACCTTTAGTAACTTCCTCAGAACACACAGTTACACTCTCACACAGTGTTTTTTGCCCAGCTGTGTGTGGACACATCACAGAAGAGTTTTGTCATTTCTGACATTTTTTCTGACGTCTTTTTAAACGTATTCATGTATTTTCTGTCAGCAGATCTCATATTTCTGAGGCAATGCTGTTCACTGTTGTATTTTCAGAAAATCATTTTAATTGGTGACACAATGAAACGAATCGTTTAAGTCGCTCTTTATTCTGTTCTCTGGTTTGTTAATGTTTCTTTGGCAGTTGTTTCTCACACAGCACTTCCTCTTTGATCAAGAAACAAGAACTTCAGAAAGAAGAACCCACAAGAACATGTTGAACTTGTAAATTGAGAACTTGTGTTTTATTATCGGTTGATCTGACATGAACTTTATTTAAGAAACAGCTCAGAAAGAAATAAACTCTTTCACTATGAACAACTTTGCTGCTGTGTGCTTACTGTATATCTGTCCCAGCTAACAGTTTTTTAGGTTGTAAGAACGTTTCCCTAACGTTTCAATTGAGTTACAAAAACTTCAAAATATTATTTTGAAAGTTCTAGGAATGTTCAAAACATCCAGTTTTGTAGTCATTGTATTAACATTTAAATGTTAATTCTGTAATGTAAAACATTCCAGTAACTGCTTACGAATAACGTTTTTGATATGTATGATACATAACGTTAAACATTTTCTGCTAACAACATTTTCTACCAAAAACTTCTTCGATAACTTTGGGAAAACTTTTAGAGAACGATTAGCCAATGTTCTGAGAATGTTCCCTGTTAGCTGGGATGTTTGTAATGGAGTACTAGATAACTTCTTACTGCGCGTTTAAAGCAGCTAACTTTCTACGTTTGTTCTCACTCTCTCTCTCTCTCTCTCTCTCTCTCTCTGCAGAAATGTGGTACTGGGTGTTTCTCTGGTGTCTCTTCTCGTCTCTCTTCGTTTACAGCGTCGTGGGTCTGCTCATGTGTGTGACGTTACAGCCTCATAAGAGAGGTCGGTTCATCACTCTGGTGCTCATCAGTGTGGGCTTCCTGGCCTCACTCTCTGGAGGAGTCATCACCAGTCAGTATTCAGTTACTTCTGCTTTGTGTTAGCAGTGCAGCATCTGCCCAGCGAACTGTTCTCGGTTGTAAAAATGTTTCCCTGATGTTTCCGTTAAAACACAAAAATGTTATAAATGTTACTTTGAAAGTTCTAGGAATGTTCAACACGTACAGTTTTTTAAACGTTGTATTAACGTTATTGATTATTATGAGAACGTTATTCAAACTTTTTTTTAATTTGGATATGTTATGTTAAAATCAAATGATGCAACAATAGCTTAAGTTACAAATCATTATGATGAGGTAAGCAGACCGTTTTGAACGCTCATCTGTTGTGTTTGCTGGGTAACTGATTTTTGTTTATTTTACCTCGCCAAAGTTACATAAGATCATACAGTTACATAAGTTACATAACCATTATGCAGCTTTAATTGAAGCGTGATGTCACAGCAGGTGTGTTGTTGTGATGTCATCGCTCAGGTGCAGCTGTTGCAGGTGTGTATCGTGTGGCAGGGAAGGACATGACTCCGTTAGAAGCTCTGGTGTTTGGAGTGGGCCAGACCACATTCACCGTCATCATCTCATTCTCACGGATACTAGCCACACTCTGAATGGACGAGCTCATGGACTGACACGGCCAATCGGATGACAGGAAGAGGATAAAGTGGGTGGGGCCTAGGTGAGTGGGCTTAAACCACAGAGGGGTGGCCTGTGGTACACAGAGATAAGCTTTAGGTGTAACTAATGGCCAGTGGGCTGCTTCAAAACACGCTTTGGAATGGCACCGATTAAAGTCACTCAAAAATATGATGCAAAAATAGCATAATAGCTGTTCACAGGCCTTTGTCAGGAACTCACTCAACGTGCCAAATGCCTCGATGGAGAATTGAGATGACTCTTTAGACAACTTCGTTGTATCTATCTATCACTCGCTCGATCGATCGTCTGTCTCTTTGTCTGTCAGCCTGTCAGTCCTCCCTCTCTTTCTCCCTCCCTCTTTCTTTCTCTCTCTCTCTCTCTCTTCCTCTCTCTCTTTAACATGGGGAAACACCACTAAACATGTAGCGTATGAGCTGAGGCATGTCTGTTGGTGTTAATGGATGTTCTCTCTGATTTAACAGTGTCGTGTTTTCATCCTCATGTTTTCTTCCACTTTGCACTTTTTACACGTTTGACGAGGATGTTTAACGTGCTTCGGCGTGCGAGATCTGAACTGCTTAACACACGGACCTTAAGCGGAGGAGTTCAGGTGTAGTCTGGTCTCTGTAAACCAATATGAATTTATTCATAACGGAATAACGCCTTTTTTTAAATATGGAACTGTGGCATTTAGTCAGGTTTCAGTTTTAAAACAAAGATAAAACATGTTCGGAAAGTCACGATGACTGTTAACTTGTTAGCATTGATGAAACATGAATACTTTAATGTAATCCATTGTTTAAGGATTATATCAAATGTACATCTGCTCTGTACAGGTTGTAACGTCCTTGTAAATGCTCTTTCACAGTAACTACAGTCTTTATGTATAATCCCCTTTATCCAGCATTACTGTGGCAATACTCTCCCTTCTCATATACGGGGACTTTAAACCTTCAAAGCCTTAAAAGACGTCTTGAGTGGGATGAGATCAGAATCCATCCTGGACTGATTTCCACAGTTTAGGAGACGTTCTCTGTGGGACTTGACCTTCCCCCTGCACTGCGTTGTCACGCCTCATAAACTCAATGTTGTGATGTTAGCATATCTGGAGAAATGTATCGACTTTAATGTCGTCCTGCGGAAGTGACACAGAGACTGTGAGGAAAGAATTTGCTTGTGGATCTTTGCCGACAGTTTTGATGTGTGATAAACTGCAGATTGCAGACTGCAGAAGCCCAGCTAACAATTTTAGGTTGTAAGAACGTTTCCTTAATGTTTCCGTTAAGTAACAGAAACGCTAAAAATATGATTTTGAACGTTTTGCAGACATTGTATTTACATCATTGCTTGGTTAGAAGAGCGTTATTCAAGCATTTTTAATTCAAAATGTTCCGCTAACTACTTAGGAATAGCGTTTGATATATATGATGTGTAACATTAAAAACGTTCTGCTAACGTTACGGCAAGAACTTTTTAAAAAACTTTGAGATTACTTTGAGAACCTTGAGAGAACGTTAGCCATTGTTATGGGAACCTTCTCTGTTAGCTGGGTAGACTTACCAAAACAGTGTATACAGCAGCTATGTGAGGACGGTCTGCTGTTCAGATATTACATAGAGACGTTTTGCAGGTATTGGTTGTGATGTCATACAGTGACAGCATAAATACAGTGTTTTACCTCACAGCTACAACTGACATTATCAATTACAACAAATGATGATTTGTTTGCGTGTCCATTTCCTTGTTATAATTGACAGTGAACATGAATTATGATGCAACAAAGCTACAGATAAAAGCCACAGAACAAAAGTTGTTTTTATTTTTGCTACGTTTTTCAAACAAAAGAACAAACGTTGTGTTGAAAACAAAAAAACTGGATTGCTTTCAATTTGCAACTGTTTTGAAGTTTTACGTTTTACATATTTGAACGTATGACAGTTTTCATTGTGTCTAAGTAAATAACATAGTGGTCAAAACAGTCATGGATACACACCAAATCATGGGCTCTCTGCTTCTGTAGTCACACAGAGATTAATGTTTATTTAAGCCAAAGTATTCCTTATCTCTTCAGCTTTAGTACTTTTTTAATATCATTTTTTAAACGGCTGTTTATGACTTTTATATCACCTGATTTTGCTTGTCAAACGTCTTAGCACTGATTCATTGACCCTGTGCGAGGACCTTCTGAAACAAGCTTTTCCTTTTGTCGATACTGTGAAAGATATTTTTAAAATGTTATGTAAGGATTTTAAGGGACGTATGAGGACATTTCGTGTTCGTTTTATTCTTATGCAACTAGTTGTTCGCCGTCAGTATCGGACGAGCCCAGCAGAGGGCGCCAGTGTACTGTGAATGAGTGTTTTAAGCAGAAGGGAGAAATGATTGTAGCTTTGGTCTGCACACTTCTGAGGGTCTGTGGTATTATTTTGAGGACCTCTTAGAGTCAGAAAATAGAGGCGCTGCTGATTATTCATTATTAGGTTTCTAATGGCGTCAATGTAATTTAATACTGTATTGAGCAGTAGTGTTGATTTTGACACGGGCTGTGTTTCATATTGCATACAGCCATGCTACTTGCAATGTTTCTGCAGTGTATAATGTGTATACTGTGCACAGCAAGTGAGTTGTGTACGTATACACCCAGTTATTCTAGATTTGGCTTTATTTTTTTTTACTCTTACTCTTATTTGCCAAAATGTGCAGTACACTAGAATACACTGTACAGAATACTGTACAGAATGTACACTGTATTCTGTATACTGTACAACAATATTTGACCACTTATTGTCAGTAAATAAATGAGCCAGAGATACTATCTGTATTAAGAGTTAAGAAACATTTACTCTTTCATAAATACTCATTCAAATTGACTTTACAAAAGACACATGGGTTTAATTTAAGAACTACACTTTAGCGTGTATATTTGATAGATTTTAGCGTGTGTTTAACATGTTCCCAATAAAGAAACAGACACTTTAGGGTTCCTGTCATCGGTATAATAAGTCTGTGTTTGTGTACATGAATGAAGCTGTAGATTACGTGTTAGAATTGTTACTGCATGCTGTCAGTGGTGTTATCTGGTTGTGTGTGTGTTGTTATGTAGTCTGAGAGCGTCTTAACACACTTCTGACTTTGACTCATCAGATATTTGAAGGTTTTACCTTCCGATGCACATGAAATAATTTGATGTCTTAAATCCCATGACAGAATAATTTTGAAATTTTTATTTAAAGCTGTTTCTGTTTAGTTGCTGCCTTTGATCCTGTTGGTTATAACTTTGTATAATTACCATGTTGTCTTTTTTAAACCTTTATTTATCTTATTTTGTTTTTTAAAATGGAACACTTTGCATTTTGTTGGTTTGCACGGTTTGAAGGGCCATAAAATCTGAGGGGGGCAGTCACATGATCAGACTTATAGCTGCTGTGATTGGTTCATTACTACCCATAAGAAATGTGCGTAGTAATAGTAGTCTTAATTTAAATTGTACATGTGCCATGAATGGACAGTGTGTGAATTGTGAGATTTGATCAGACTGCTGTTTGTAATATAATTAAAAGATTATTAGGAGATTATTACAGTACGGTGAATGACATTATACCTAACACATTCCTGACAAATATCCTGCGAGTTTTCCTCTTAACATGTAATGGTTTTCCAAATGTAACCTCCCTCTGATCGGAGCTTTAGCGTGTTGGAGCTTTAGCGTCCAATGCAAAAATGCAACTTCTCGTGAACTATAAAGTTCACGTTTGAAGTTTGCGAACGGATTTCTGACAATCCTACCTAACCGCCGCTCCTCATGAAGTGGCTTGTGTACATACTGTATGATATGTCCTTTTTTAATTTTGTATCGGCAAACATCTGTGCTGTCCAGCACATCTATTTATGTACAAACGCTCCTCTGTACAAACATGAACTCTGCAGTCGGTTGAAATAAAAATGTTTTGCAGTAAAAATAACCTTCTGGTGTTTTGTCATTAAAATGAAAAGTGTGAGTTTTTATCTGAAGAATTAAATATAAATGTCACATGTCAGTGAATCAATTAACAACAAGTAGCATCAAGCTGTAAAGATAAACTCCATGAGAGGTTTAAATATATTATTATACCCATTATATTGAAAGTATTGTTCAGTACAATAGAATATTACATTTTTATTGATCATAATTTATTTTATAACCCATGCTCTGCACCACCAACATGCAATCTGTAGCTTTTATGGTTAAAAAAACAAAAACAAAAATAAGTTATTGAACAAGTACATAACAGATCAGTGTTCAAAACTTCTACTTACCCTGATTTACAATAAGTTTATAATAATGATTTATACTTTGAGCTGACGCATCAGATTTCCCGGGAAATGTCAGTTTGGCTTCATTTGACTTCAACATACCTAATGAAAAGTATGTAAAGTAACCTGCAATGTTATGTTTCAAACAGAGATGGCGGTAGAGAGGAAAACGTTACGAATTTCAGCTTTAAAGTATTTAATATTTTTAGACAAGGTTTCAGTGAAATTGTCTTAAGATAACAAATTGTCTTTCTGTCTGTATTGTCTAATTTGACTTTATAAAGACGTCTAATCCAGACTGAGTGTCTGGAGTCTGATTTTATACGATCTTGAACTGTATTGTTTTGAATTGTATAATGACATCGAAATCACAATTAAGGTCAGACTGACTCCGTTTCTGGTTATAGAAATATGATTCTTTCAGAAGCAGGTTCATTACCGCGTGGCGAGCTTCGTCTCGACAGAGCCTGGCATTTCATTTCCTGAGTGCGACCCCTCCCCAGGGCACACCAAAGTGGACGTGCAGAATCAATGCAACCGTACCACCTGCAAAACAAGGTGCCACCCCTCTGGAGCCACTCAGAGGGTGCCGGGGGACTATTTTTGGAACCACTGTTCTCAGCACTAAATATAGTGAAAATAATTTAAAAAGGGCAGAAACATAGACTTAAATTTCCGGTCAAAGCATACAGGACATGTGGTTGTGCCACACGGCCTGACTCCATCTCTGTTACAAAACCTAGTGTGCTTTCTTACTGTCCGTTGCCTGCATAGGGTGCTGCATTGTAAGACAATATCCAAACTTAGCAAGCATTTAAATTGGGTAAAATAGTATATTTATAAATTGAAAGCTAGTTTGTATTGAAGTGTTCGAATTATAAACATATACGAATTGAATTTTCAAGTTGTATTGGTCACATGCACAATAATACGACATGATAGAATAATAACTAGGTGCACATAAAAAAGTATGTATATAAAATATGAATATGTGACAGCAGCAACAATCTGAAAGGCAGAATTTACACTGTGCAAGTAAATATTGTGCAAGATTAAACTCAATATTCTGGTTTTGCCTTTTCTGCAAAGGTTACATATGGCGTTTATTATCTGGCCAAAATGAAGCGTCTTTAAATAAAAGCTTAGTTATGCTGCCTGTGCAGTCCTGGCCTTAATTACCTCTCAGAACATAAATAATGACCAATGAGAAGATTTTAGTCTGACTGAGGAAGCGTAGTAATTAGAACAACTCCCAGACAAACTCACACCCTTTAAGACAGAACAAAACTTAAGCTAAATAAGCTCGTTTTGTCTAAATCAGCAACTAAAGTCACTCCGCGGTAGTATTTTGGCTGTGCGAATGTATCAAAGCCCCCAAAATGAACCTGAACTACAAACGGCCCTCAGCAGAGTATCCTGTGTTGAAGCTTCTACATCATTTGGATGTTTGGACCTCGGAGGTCTTTAAACTGAGCACAATGCTCATTACTTTAACAGCGGAGCTGCGGAAGCCCACAGAGATGGTACAATAGAGTCACACCAGAGGAATTTAATCAGCTAGTCTGGGAGTCAAAGTTCCCTGCTGGTTATCGCTCTGTTTTGTTATTGTGTTATTTTGTTATTTCATTCCAGGATATCGTCGTGCATTGTGCTGTCCGGCACTGCAGCATTCCGATTGGCCTCTTGCATAAGGAATGTTTTATAGCTCGTCCAGGATTGGTTAAAAGGGGGAACTGATAAGACATGCAACAGACCTGAGGAGCAACACAGAAGGTGCTTTATAAGGGCCTAGAGGAATATTCCATAGTTTTATTATTGCTCTTATGTTGTTCGTAAATACTTTCAATTTTTTTTTTAACATTTGTAAAATGTTAGGGAAACGTTCTTACAACCTAAAATTGTTAGCTGTGAGATAATTTGGTGAGGAATGGTCATATTAAAATGTGTGTTGCTTTTTTTGTTCAAATGAAGTTAATTCTGAGTTTATTTGAGTATATATTATCTTTCTGTGACTTAAGAAAGCAGTTTGGCGTCTATGTGCTGTTTGGTCCTCAAAGTTCAAAGTTAAATTCATCTTTCACCATCAGAAACACTTTTCAGTCTTTATTGTGAATGTGTTTGACCTGGAAATGTTGAGAACAGAGCGGGAAATGAGTGTCATGTGATTTACTTAAGACATTCCCTCAACCGTTCTGGAATGTAAGGAATTGAACAGTGGGTCAGAAAAACAGATTTATTATCAAGAAACAACAGTGCAGAGAATGATTTCCTATCGAAATAAAAACAAAACATGACTCTTTGGACAGCTCAGTGCTGAACTAGCATTTTCTGTCACGCACACGGTGTAGTCTACCTGCACCAGGAACATTTTAACCAGATTAAACCAGTTAACATAACAAACATGAATAGACAGACTTTTCAAAAGAAACATGTATTGTGTTTCTGAGATTTCTTATTCCTTCATAAACATCTCCGAATACATTTATCTGTATAAATGTGCTTCAGTTAAAGACATTTTATTAAAATGCTGCTGTTTTCTTTTATTTCCTCCTTTTAATTATATAAGGGTTTTATTAAATCTGTAATTTGAAAAAAACTATTTTGGGTTAAAAATGCAAAAATGCAGTTATTGCGCAAGTACATAACAGATCTGTGTTGGTCTCCTTAACTTACTCCAATTCGCAATGGTAAGTAATTAATAATGATTATAATTTGAGGTGTCGGGTCCGATTTCCCGGGAAATTGGTTTGACTTGTGATTACGTCACTGCTGTAAACAGAATGAAGACCGGGCTACAAAACTGACACTAGTTTTACGAGTTCTTTAAAAAGTTTCATATCTGAAACAAATAGCCTGAATTATAAAATAAAGCGTGTTGTAATTTTTGTAAAAGTGCTCTTTTGATCTCAAGGTATCGTTGCATAGCGCACATTTGATTGGTCCGTTTCATTCGTAAGACGTGCTTTCGTGTCTAGAAGACATACAGACACCAGAACTTCCTGCATACTTGAACTTGGGGGGAGAAAACCGAGGAAGCAACGTCTGCGACCAGACCTGACCCCTCAGCCCATAAAATAATGTTCAATGGGGAATCCCACCCTGGAGCTCCAGGACTCTGGACGCTGAGGTATGCTACAGGTCTGGAGAACAAGCGTCCAGCGTGCACAAGAGTTCACAGATCTGTCTATAGTCCTTCACCCTCCCAGTCCCACAATGCACTCGAGATGTATGATGTTCAGTGTATCACGCTATTTTTAGCAGGGGTCGCAAATGGACTCGGCTCCATTGTTTCATAGCGCGCTCCCGACGCCCACAGCGGCCAGATACAAACAATAGCGTATCCTCGCCCCTCGGCAGGCGCCGAACGGGGTGACTCTCCTTTGTGTGTCGCTCCGGGGAAGTGAATGTCCGAGAGTCTTGTCGGGACAACCGCGGGCGGTCGCGTGCGATGACAGGCCAGCTGTCATCTGCTGTCCGGGCGCCAGCCGCCGAGCCGCGGACACGTGTCAGCCTGGAAGGGCGTGTGCGGGTGTACGATGAACCGACAATCGGTTCCTTTGATTTCACCTGCGTGTTTGTGCTGTTTTGGGTGTGTGGTACGTCTACTGTAGCCTATGTGCCGAGCTGGTCTATCGTTGATGTATTAGCACTAAAAACAACCAATTTATTAAAGATATGTTTTCAAACTGATGAACACAAATAGCTGTTGGGGTTTGTGTTTACACTTGCAATGTCACATTTAGACTTGTAAACACACAGTGGCTAACAGTATTTGGCATGGTTAAAATACAAGTTTGACCAACTGGTGTCGAGGTCAAGACTGCAGGTAACTACAGGTGTCGTTTATCTGTTCTCACATCTGACAAGAAAAACGTTACAACCTTTATCCTTCGTTTCTAACAAACTCATTTTGTTCAAAGTTTTGCTTGAAAAGAAGCCTATGATTATGTTATTATCCTTTAAAATAAATGACATTGGGTTTGATATTTTGTGGTCTAATGTAAAGGCATTTATGTATGTTTTTGGTGTGGATTAGTATCAAAATACTTTTGGGGCCTGTGTATAAAAAATATCCACAAGGGGGCG
>JAZGTI010008430.1:0-20166 GCA_036877585.1 Botia kubotai | reverse complement strand
CCACATAACTCCCCATTGCTTTACCATCATTTTTCTTAACTGGTGGTATTGGAAAATTACAAGCCTCCGCTCAGGTCTTCTTCTGAAGGAGCTTCTACTCTTGGAATATTAGTTGTTTTTAATCCTTTCTGGAATCAGCTTTCTTCCTGTCTAATGGTCGTGGGTGCACCAGAGGAACTGTGCTGGCTGAACTGGAATTATACTCATTTTCTTCACGTTATGCTCAATCTTGTCCCATTGACCATTGGGAAAACCTCCTGCAGAGAATTGACAGGGAGAGCCTTTGTCAGGCGGGTCCCAATAAACAGGGAATTGCCCTGTCAGAGAAAATAGCTCTGTAATTGTCGGGTACGTCCAAGTCGGCTGCAGAGAAAAGGCTGGAGCGGGCCTGTACATTTTTCTGCCCTGCGTCAGGGTTGCTGATATGTCAGCAAGGCCCTCGTTCTCGTGTGCATGGCTGTGGTTGTCTGCTCGACTTGGCCCGGTGCTGGAGGCCCAGCTGAATGCTTCGTGGTTGGCAGGCTTGGCCGCTTGCCTGTGTAACTGGAGTTTCAATGAAAGGAGCCTTGTGAACTTTTAGGCTACTGTGTCATTTTCCAGCTGTCGACATAAGTAATTAAAACTCTGCAGCTATATTGCTGAAACGTGTAGAATTACAGTGCCTGATTTGCTGGCAACACATTGTGTGCCTAATTATCGTGGTTCTCTGGTTTCATAATGCACAAATTCAGGGTTGAAGTTTCGGCTTAATCATGTTTTTTTACTTCAAGCAATGCCTTTTAAATGCTGTTGAGACATTTGTTCTGCATTCTAATTTTTTTTCTCATTTTGGTTTCCTTTTGACCAAAGGGAGAATGTTTTGATAATAAAGAGATTTATTTGCTAGTCTTGTTAGATTGTTAATATATGTTTAGGGGTCCTGTGGTCATGGAAAACCTGCAAACATCCAAAATCATTTTGAAATTGAAAACCATTTTTAGAAAAAAAGCAAAAAACATTTGAAAAACTTTTTTATAATCTGTACACATGTTATATATAATATTATATATTATATTTGTATTATAAGGTATTGTTATCACCAGCAATACTCAGCTGCACACTGTTGTTAGCTGTTTCCTCCTCATTGATGGCTCTTGTACTTTGCCTTCCTCAGTAGCTGAGCAACGCATGGTGATAGACGTCTTACATCACTCTCATCTGACTGGCTGTGAGTTTTTATTGTCTGTGCGAAGTCTCATTACACACACTGCTCTGGAATAGAGCCTAATAAGACAGTCTGCAGTCTCTATTGAACCGTACAGAGAAAAATAAAGGTCTGCGGCACACGTAAGGACGCCCGCATGCTAATTTGTACCGAATGTCCACAGAACACTTCTCTCATGCTTTATTTTAAACTATATGCTCTAATTTCCAAGGGAAAAACCAGCTAGAAGGAAAAGATGTCCCTCCGGCAGGTTAAACTCTGGATGAATTATTCAGATATGCATGTTGTGTGTTTTGCCCGTCCATTTTGCTTTAATGGCGTCTTTTATGACACGCATCGGAGATGACTCCAGATGTAAGGCAGCATTAGAAGCCTCTAACGTTCCCTTTCTGTATTACCTTACTGCGTGGCCCAGAAACAAAGCCTAAAATGGTGGAATTCATTTCAGCTTGTGCGTGCCCTTAATAAACTATTCGTAAATCAATGGCTGCTTTTGTCATGTAATTTGTTGGTGAGCTCAGTTTTGTGATAAAGTTTTGCAAGCAAGGCTCTTCGGATCAATATGAGATTGAGGGGGAAAAACACAAGCCCGGCTTCCATTTTTCTCCTCAGATATTTGCAAAATGCAGTTAGCCCATTATCTCATTCAGATCAATTTCGCTTCGTGATGGAAGGCCAGTTTTTGCACAGAGAGGAAAGGCTGGAGTGTATTTGAATGAACAACTTATAGTTCATTCGAAAATGACTTTACTCACCATTTAGTCACTACTGTGCTGTTTCAAACCCATGTGGCTTTATTGTGTAGTACACTAAAGACAGAATGTTAAGGGGTGATCTCGGTCACCATTTACTTTCATTCTATGGGCAAAACAGCAGCAGTAACATTCTTTAAAATTTCTCCTCTTACGTTGCAAGTAACAAAGCAAGTCACATGGGTTTGGAACAGAATAAGGGCACGTAAACATCCATTTTTGGGCAAACGATCTCTTTGAAGAAGACTCGTATTAGCATCCATTCAAACTCTGAACCATACAGATTACACACTGATCGTGTGTGACACCTCTGCTGGTGTGTGTTTTTTATCTGCCTGTGTTACGCTTGTTCTCTCCTCCGCTGCACCTGCAGTAATTGTAAATGTGCAGCTGTGATGTGAGAGCTGTCCTCCAGCTGGGAGAGCTTGTTGAGCTGCCACACAAACCGGGCAAGCTAAACACCCCAGTAAGTCCCTCCTTGACTCAGCTAATGAGTGTGGAGCACAGACAATGCACCACAATCCAACAGCCCATCTGAGCGCCACCGCGCTCCAAGATCTGGAGGAGGTCGACTATAGACGCCTCTCAGTTTGTGTTCTGTGACCATGAAAGTGTGGATAATCAAGCCTTTGCTGTCTCAGCCTCCTGTATCCCTGCTTCTTTTCTTTGTTGTTAGTATCAGTCCATCTCTTGGGTTTCTTTTATGCTTGACTTTTATGAGTGATTCCAGATCAGTCATCTGGCGTGAAGGTCATATTTTCTTTGGAATAAATGACATTCACAAAGTTTTTCCTTACGTAAAAGCACGGAGAGTCTTTGCTGAATGTTTCATCAGACGTGGGCTTAAGTAGCCCAAGTGTAACAATTAAAACTGTAGTAGTCCATTGAAATCTAGAGCAACTGCAGTCCTTAAGGAATAACCCATACCATCTTTGTTTTAGGAAGTCCTTGGGCATCGTTGTCCAGAATAAAACCGGTGGGTGTTCCCAGGGTAGGCCGCTAATGCGCGTTCCGAGCTTTTTCTGCTCTCACATGCGTAATTCAAGCACTGCCGAGTGTTTAGTTAATTAAAAGGATGTGTCCAATTTAATTTGACTCAAACACGAGACAATAAACGAGAGGGTCACGGAAGCCAACGCGACTTAAGTGCGATTTAACGGCACGCTGGGTGAAATCGCACGTCGCACAAGTTTTTATTATTAATATTGTTATTATTTCGATAACTCAGTATGTCACTGTGACCCAGCAGAATATCTGAAGTATTATGAGTTCTCACCGGGCGCTGTAAATTTGTTAAAAAATACAGTGGCAATAAACGAGTCCATTAATAGTCAAAGCATGATCCCATTAGGCTATCAGTAGTTTCACATTTCCAAAAGCTGACTTGAAATATTCATATGAAATTATAGCCATAGGGGTCTGCAGGGGTTGATAGCAGGGATTCGAGCAATAAACACACTTAATAGACTCCAGTCACATGTGGAGGGCCAAGAATCAGACGGATTGTCCGTTTTTTTCTTTGGATTATAAGACCATTCATTCCGGCACAGTGACAGTTACGTGACGGGATATGGATGGAGGAACAGTGGAAGCTGATGGGAAAGATAAAGCAGGGCAGAAAGTTTTATATAAACAGATTATTGTTGCCTCCAAGTCATGTCGGAATTTTCGTGTTTACGGGAAGAGTGTGTGAACGCCACCGGAATGTTGTGAGTATCAGTGGGAGGTTCTGGATTTTCTTTGACCCCAGACTTTACGAACGGGGGGGACTGTCAATTAAAATACAGTGGAAGCCAGTTGTTATTGGTCACAATTGAGCTGGAATTGTGAATGTTGACTCTACAGTTTATCAGTTATCAGTTTGTAGTTTTTAATTTTATTTTTCATAAGCATCCTGTCTTTGTTGGTAAGTGGAAAAAAAATAATTCCCAGCACATTTGTTTAGACTATGACTTCCAGACTTGTTAGCAAGAACTTTCCAGGATGGCTTGTAGGATGCGTTATTTAAAATGAAATCTGTTATAAATATCATGTGATCTAGACAGATATAAATTCATGTTTATGTTGCTGTTACAAGTACAGCCGCCTTTGCACATACATTACGGCCACTTATTACATAGCTGCATGAAAATACATGAAATATTGATTTGAGTTGAATGAGAATGTGATACAAGACACATGAAACTAGCACAGCTTTTTGCCTAGGGCAACGGTCAATAAGTGGTCATTTTACAAAACAATCTGACTACAGAATAACATGATTAACAACTAATAGTTGAATGTATGCAGCCAGGATGTTGTTACAGCCGCAATCTGCAAGTTTTGGGTAAAAATAAACAAAAATCAGTTATCCTTACCCAATAAGGTATCCAGTTATCCTTAACTTAAACTAATAATTTATAATATAAAATGTCAGGTCAGATTTTCCGGAACGTGTAAATTTGGCTTCAATTAATTTCAACATTTGTAAAGAAAAGCATGCAAATTTTTGCAATTTTACGTTTCAGACAAAGAGGGGCAATAGTTACTGATTGCAGCTTTAAATTAAACTTGCGCTTCCTCTTAGTTGTTATGAATAGTAGGAACAGCAGTGGTTTGGCATGGAAAGTATACTGCTTACATTGGCTCCTATAGCTGCCACATGCCACAGGCTATAATGGTACATTTGATCCCATGTCCTTTATTTAGCAGTGTGACATTATCAAGCAGTGAACAGGGATTATGAATACCGAGAAATAATTATACATACATGCAAACATGCACAATATTACGTTTGGCGGGGTATTTATGTAATGTTAATGTCTCATTCCAGATGACTTCTGTGATTGATGAGGATATGTGAGTGAATTTGCCAAACCCTGAACGAAAAAATCTCCTGCATCCTCTGGTAAGCTGTTTGACTGATGGTCCTTCACTGCTCATTTGTGCTAACGATTGCTCACCTAATCACAGATTTACACACACATGTGCTGCTTGGTGTTGTCCTCAAAACAACTTTCCTGAATTAACTCCACCGGCGTAATTGGTGCTAAAAACGGGCAGGCACGCACGCTGTCGTGTTAGGCGCTAGAATTTCTCGAGCACAGTCAAACGACAAATTTATTTAGTGTTTTTGAGCGGCAACAGAACGTTCAGTATAACATGATTCTTAATTAGCAGCGGGGCCTCGCAAATCACTCGCTGCTTTGTTGTTCCCCCTCACAACGCTGGTGTCAGGTTTTTTTTACATGATTATTAAAGGCAACCACAATTACTGAGATGTGAGATTCTTTGAGGGGAAAAAAATCAGTTTTAGCAAGCCGTCAGAAAGGCATGTGTTTGAACAACACACGTGGCATATGAAGCGTTTCGTCATGAGCCTCCAATATATGTTCGCCACATTCTGTCTGGTTTTGTGTGCTGATGAGGCACGGAACAGCTTGAAGCTGAAAGAATATTTTTGGTGGCATCTATGAGATGTTATGCTAATGAGGTCAGGAGGGGGGCGGAGCTATACATGCCAGATTGCCAGGAGAAGATGGAGAGAAGACGGTAAATTATGGATGCAAGCTGCCATTTCTGCCAGGGAAAAGAAAAGAGCAGTGGGAGAGGCCGCAAGTCATGCATATCAGATTATCCTTCCCTTACCCCTCCCTGTGCTTTGACTTCACTAAATTTTCTTATCGCGCTCCTTGAGCAAAAGTACACACACAATCTGGGCTGTGTATCTGTACAGTCACATGAGGGCCAGAGGTGCTGACAAGATGGAATGTTTGGCCTGGTATTTCCTGATTTTTAGAAACACAAATGCACACTCACATAAACACACAGGGTAAGTTATATATTTGTGGATGGGTTCACGTTTGACTTGGAAACAGAGGTAATCGCAAAATCAGGATACAGAAGATGTTTTTTTAGCTTTGTAGATTATTTTTGCTGCTTCAGAAGTTAATACACGGTTCTGGTTTATTGTGAATGATTCGTTGGTGCACATCATTCCAGTTTAAAGTTGCAATCCATAACTTTTTGCCTCTCTTTCGCCACCTCTGTTTAAAACATAAAATTGCATGTTCTTTTATATAGTTGTCTTTACATTTGTCAAAGTCAAATAAAGCCAAACTTTAACAGCGTTAAAAATATTTGAAATATTGTTTCATTCCGAAATGCGTCATATTACAGACATTAAAATGGGTCATGACTGGCATTTCATGTTGAATATTCAATAAAGTATTAGAGAGATTTAACAAAGTGCTGTTAAAATTAATATTAAAATATGAAACGGGTTGCGGTTGTGTAGATACTTACATAGTGCATTATAAAGTCATACACAGAACTCCTATTACTTGGCATGTAATTTTCTTTTTGTATTGTTGTTCAATTCACATTGGTCTATAATTAATATTCTCTCCGAAAGGCACTTTATATGCTTTACACAAAGACTAGGGAAGTGTTCCATCTGCTATGTGGCAGGTAATTATTCTGTTGAACTGAGATTCTAAATCATTTAGTCTTGTAATTGCGCACAATCTTTGCAAAAGAGAAAAATCAATATATATAATATTTGTATAATTCCACAGCTAATTAATTGCCGCGTGCATTACACAAGGCAAAACCTTCAAGGATTTACGCTAAAAGAAAATATTAATATATTTATTTTTTTAGTTTTTTCAGTTTCTGTTTAGTTCTCACCTTTACCTTTAAAATGAGGGAATTTCCAGTCAGTAGTGGTGGGTTTCAGCAAGAGCAGGGCAGAAGTGGGTGGACCTCTGTGAAAGTCTGTGTGTTTGTGGGGGATAATGGAGCCATTCTTCAGCTCTGTGGAGGCCGCTGTTGTACAGTGGTGTGTGGTGGACCTGCCAGAGGCTCTTGGGTCTCCTTAAAATAGCTCCAGCCCTTGAGTGTCACAGGCAAAGCTGAGGCTGTATCCTGAACGCTGCCCATTTGACCAAGAGCGTCAAAGTTGTTTGATGCTCAAGAGAACAAAATGTTTTTGTCTTCTTGAGCTTTAGCCGCAACCGAGAAAATATCCACTCGTAACAAATTGTCATGATTTGATTTTGTTCTATTATCGAAACGCTGCAGACGTTTAACTTTCTCCCTGTCATAAATTTCTGTATCTTACCACAAACCCACAAATCAGATCCAGAGAGCTTGTGGGGAGCAGGTTGTCTGTCAGGATGTTTGTTTAATAATAATTCAAAAGGTCATTTAGTTGGACTGTGTGGATATGATTGGTTTTCCTATATTCAGAATAATTTCATACAAAAGTCACATGTTTGACATGGGTTCATGATTTCAGAGATTAATTTTACTGTTTTATGAACTAGATAGACCACAGTCCAGAGAACAGAAGCTTGGCTCCGTCTGTCTACGAGTAGCATCAGTAAACTAAAAACCCAAATAAATCAGATTATTGGACCAGAATATAAGAGGATTATTTTTTACCTTCTTTAGAGGCCACATAACATAGATAAACATCCAGCTGTAATAGTTTATGCTGTACAGTCCCAGAAAAAAATATCCATTATTGTTCAAAGATCATAAATTGCTGTCATATTCTGTCTGTCATATTCAGCACAGATTTTTTGGGCCGTTTGTACTGTTACCTGATACATGTAATTCTTTTTTGTGAATCAGGTGCTGAAACAATGCAGAGTACATGCGAATAATCCACACCGTCTGTGGGTGCGATTTTGTTTTAGTGAGTCTCTTCTGTGCCTTTCTGTTGTCTTAAACCTGCAGCCAGAGGTGTTGTTGTGACACTATAACTGACATGTAACTGAATAACAGTGTCCAGGAGCAGCAAATGATTGGCCAGTAGATGTAGCATTTTTCCGAGCAACCTTGCATGTTTTAAACAGTGTTAAATAAAAGTTAAATAAATAGCAAAATGGATACTAAATAACCTTTATAACTTACGTTTCTTGGGCAGACAGAGGAGTTCTGGAATTAGCCATCAAAAGGAGATTGAAGAGAACAGAGACAAATAACATTAGAGGAGAGAAGCATGAGGGAAGGTGAGGTTTACTGTATCCACAAGCTCAGGTAACCATTGAAGAGCTGGAACAGACCTAATTTAAACAAGCAATGATTTCTACAAAAACCCCTTTGCACTGGGCTACATCAGAGGCCTTAAACTCAGTTTACCTCAGCGGTCAGTAGCTAGATAATGTCCTGAGATGGAGTCAACACATGCATGTCACCAACTTTATTAATTGATGCAATCACAGATCACCAAGTTTACGGTTTTGCTTTACTTTTGTATTGTAAGTCTTTTTTAAGCCATGTGGTGTAAAATAAATGTATATTTTAGGCTGCTGTTTAATCATTTTCAAGTGACCTACAGATAAAACTGTAGTTTAAACAAAATGCATGAGGTATTTATTTGCCTACTGGATTTAAGTATAAAAACGTAAAGGGCAATGTGAGTTTTTCTCAGCCAGTATTTTGAGACCTCGGTCTGATAACGAACAATGTTTAATATCTAATGAAACAGTCTATCCTCACAGTGACTTATAAATGTCATGAATAAAACTTTGTTAACTGACCCTCAGACAGTTTTACCTCGGGCCTCTTGCGTGATTTACAGCTGCGTTCCAGTCGAAACTGTAAATATTCATGTCCTTGGAGCAGGCCGAGACATGATCTCATTTACTTCTGCCAGGGCATCTCGTGTAGGCACAGGCTGTGCAAATGTAAATTGCTGTTTACCTCATTACATCATTAGTCGTGTTTCTTTGGGCTCACGAGAAATGAGGTGAAACGCGGCGGTTAATGCTCGCCCTTTATACGCCCCGTCGAGGTGGAGAGACCCGCGGACTACGCTTATTTCCCTCCCTCTGTTTGCAATAGAAGATATTGTTTGCGGATCCTGTTGAATTTCTTGGCCAAATTCAAGTTGTGCGCATGTCTGAATTATGGAATAGCTGCCAATTTGGCTGGCCTTTTCACACGTTATCGCAGTTATCATATCACTGCACCTGTATTTGCCTCTTCAGAGATTTCTGGGTGATTGGATTTCAGCACGAATGGAAAGATATCCTTCAGAGGTTTGTTTAAAACTGCTTTGCACAATAGTGCTCCAAGGTAACGTGCTAAAAGAGAAGCTCTTGTTTATGAAAGGGGTGTGTAGCGCCCAGAACAGGTGCAGGAGTAGATTATACCTGGAGTATAATGTTTGTATTGTGGACTTGTTGCTAGGAATGTGTTTGCAATGATGTGATGCATTTGATGCGTTTCACTATCGATTTTAAGAATGAGAAAAAACGTTGGCGTGAAAAGTAGTTAATGTGTTTTTTTGTGAGTTAACTTTGTTATAACTTTAAGTCTTTAGAGAGATCCAGCATTTTGTGGACATTTAACATGCCAAAGAAAATAGTTTTTTAGTCATTTTATAGTCATAAAATTTACTGTGGGAACTGTGTTCCTGTAGCTCAATTGGTCGAGCGTTGCTATAGCTGCACAAAGGTCGTGGGTTCGATTCCCTGGGAACACACATACTGATCAAATGTATGGCTCGAATGGACTGTAAGTCACTTTGGTTAAAAGCGCCTTCCAAATGCATAAATATAATGTAAATATAATCTAATGGAATACAGGCATTTTACGGGAAAATATGACATGACTTGCTAATATAGCAAAAAACAAAGTACTTCTGCAGGTCTCACTTGCGTGCTGTGTTTCTAACATTGTCCAGCAAGAACATTTAAGTAAACATACCCTGAGACGTTAAATAAATATGGTCTTTAATTCCACTTTAAGTATTAATAATAAAGCTGAGAAGAACAGGTGGGCAAAGACTCCAAACACACCCTCACCATTCTGTTGAAGTACACACAGTTCTCCAAACCTCTCAGTAGGGCACAGGAAGTTTGTCAGTGTGCTGGTTAAGTGTTGGTGTGAGCCCGGTTGCCTCTCGATTACATACCTAATCAAATCACCTGCTTGCTTTCCTGTAGCTCAGTGGTTAGAGCATGGCGTTAACAACGCCAAGGTCATGGGTTCGATCNCAGGGATTGCACATACTCAATGTATAGTGATCAATGTGTAGTATAATGCAATGTAAGTCGCTTTGGATAAAAGCGTTTGCCAAATGCCTAAATGTAAATGTTTATACACTCTGTATTCCTGCTTGAGAAAAGCAGCTATGTTTCATTCATACGGCCTGTTTTCTTCAAAGGTCCTATAAACAATGTCCATAACATGTCAGGCGGTCAGGTGGTCAGAACAGTCCGGTGCATTTGAATTTCTCTGTGTGGTTGACTTTAATTCCACATGCAGTGTGACGTGTTCAAACTGTTTTGCGCATGCTGTGGGAATCCTCACGTTCTGAAGGCGTGATTGATTTGTTTAGAGCTGGTGGCATCATAATCACTCCAGAAGTGGAGGGAGCCGCCTTGCATTTTCCGCTCTGTTATACTCGCGCTATTGGAGTGTGGCTTTTCTGAATGCGAGCTTGTGTATATTGCATTACAACAATATTGTCTCTGTATGCGCGTAGCTGTTCGCCTAGACAGACTACAAATGGCCGGGTTGCTGCTTGTTTAGATGCTCCCAAGCATTGCTAATGCCTGGATTATCTCCTAGAGAAATGATTTAGTGAATATAATGGCTTCACGTTGGCTTCACTGTAGCAGATATATGAACCAACCCAATAACCAGTCCAGAGGATAACCAGAGGAAGTGTGTTGATTGTGGCAATATTATTGCCCCATTTCCCCAGAAAAGAGATTTTAAAAAAGAAAAAGGATGCAATATTTTTTTAAATGTCAAACTAGGACTTAAACTAACAACTGATCTGTGTGTTGTAAATGTTGTATTTATATTACATTGCGCTTTTTTGGTTTCTGGTTTTGTTTGTCTGGAATGTTTGTTTATCTGGGATTTATCAACATAAATACGTAACCAATATCACAATATAAAGTTACAGTTACTGTTAAAGTTACAGTATATTTTCCAAAATGTAGGTACTTACATTGCATGTATTTACATTGCATATATGATTTTGTTTTGATGTTTAAAAGTGAATTTTGTTGTGATTTAAATGATTGATTGTGCCTTTTAGGCATTTTAGGTATTTAGAAATTCTTTACAGTTAATACATTAAAGTACATCAATTCAATGTAATATATTATAATTATGTAATGTACAAAATGTGTTTTTGCCTTAGGTTGCATGTCCACAGCAAACAAATCCAACTAAGTGAGGATGAAATTAGTTTATGATTATGTTTATTATGAATTATCATTCATATTCACACTGTTTACCAAAGCTGTCTTGTCGACTTCCACCTGTTGCTGAACCCGGAAAAGAACTCCAAAACATTGTTACAGAGGATGGAAAAATACATGTTTATTTTTTCCTTTTCCTGTAAGAAGTGCAGTGATCATCAGAAATATTGGCATAAGTTCACCAAGCTCATTGTTTCTGGTTGGAGTCTCTCCACCTACTCTTTACACAGAGACACATTCTGCCTGCCTCACGATCATATATGACATCATTTTACCACAGCTGTGGGCCGCACACGAGGCGTGAAGAGAGAACAATTGACCAGGGGGGACACAGGAAGAGCCCAGTGACCTGATTGCTCAGCTGGCCAAGCAACTGGGAAGGAAGGCCCAAGGCAGAGTCGTGGATGAGGGGAGGGGTGATGGTGGTGGACAGTGCCCTCGTTCCCCTCCCCTCCCCCTGGACGCAGTTGTGTTTGTCCTGGCCTCTGCTGTTCTGCTGCCTGCCGGTCTGAGCCAAAGCTGATTTGTGCATGAAAAATGATCTACAATCTCTGTGGCTGTATCAGCTTCCAGATATAGACGCTCCTGATAGGCAAAATCCCTTTTAAAGAGAGCTTTATCCTGCTCACTGGAAAGCCAGAGAGAACAGCACATTCTTTTATCTCTGCACCTCAGTATGTTCTAAATATGTGTCACATTTTGTCCCGTTCATGCTTCAATCGGTTGCAAACATGTACAGAGGGGTTTTAAGGTCCATGTTCACATTGAAAATCCAGGATTCTGAATCTGATTTAGACTCCAGGATTTTGTCACATATAACATAGGCCTAAAATTAAAGGGGCATTTCATTTTTAACACTTTCTGTGCTACATCACTAATGAAATGTAAGCAAACTAGTGATGTTAAAGGCAGGGTAGGTGATCTTTTATCAAATATCAAATATCTTATCTAAATATATTTATATAAATATCTATATTCTGTGTAAGGTGTAGGTCCAAAAAACGTTCATCCAATCATTACATTCAGTCAGAATGCAATGATGGGACCTTTCTCTTGCCTGTCAAGCTATGTATGCGTTCATGTGTTGAAGGAGGCGTGGCTTCGGCGATCGCTCTCAAGGGAGGGCGGGATTCAAAGCTAGCTTGCTATTGCTAGCCTCTCTACCTTTAAGTCCCTTGTATACAAGGTCAACTTTTCCACTAAAGCTCACAATGCTCATTGTAACATTCTCAAATCATGCTGGGCTGACATAGTTGATCAGGTTTTGACTTGTGGAGTTAAACAGTCGTGTTTCAATGAATGTCCAATTCATTTTAGTTTTTCAATGAAACTTTTCACTCAAATTGTTGATACTGTGATTTTAAATGAAGAAAAAAGATTTGATTAAGAATGTTTGTTCAGTTATTAAAAAGGAGAGAAGTATTTTCACAAGTGGACTCAGACTTTAAACCTCACCGTATGTGATTCGGGTGCATTCGCTTAACACAGGCGTGAAATTTCGACCCCTGTTTAGTAGCAAAAGGTTATTGTATAAATTTGAGTGCAATCTACATGGCATTGATCGTTTTTAATTATTAGACGCACAGCTGCTGTCTGAATACAGATCAGATGGACAATGTTTCATCTATGTATAGACAGACAGCTGAAGAGGGCACGATGCATATGACCTACCACATGTTCATTTCCATATGGAGAAAGACGACGCCAGTGTACAATAACTTTGATGTGACAAACACTTCTGTGGAAACTCAACCCGAGAGAAGTTAATTTCTGAACAATTTCTCCGTCCTCAACCAAGTGAAATGTAGGCTTACGTTCAAGGAACAAAATGCCTGAAAATAGATGACAAACCAGACCGCATAAATACGGCATGGGGCAAATGGGTGAGCTTGTGTGTATATGTTTGTGTCTGGGTTGGAGATTGCGATAGCCCTTTTCTCTTGAAGAGATATGTTTACTGTGCGTGGAGCTGATTCCCGTGGGGCTGGTGATCTTTTTTTTAATGACAGGGATTCATCTGTTAGCGTCCCTCAGGCCCTCGACGCGGCACTATGCGGCACGGCTCCCAGCAGCCCACAGAAAATGGGCGTCGGTCTCAGGAGAACTCACCTCCTCAGCCCCTCAAGATGCAGTGTGGGAGTTTAATTACTCCTGCGGCCACAAACCACAGCACACACGCTCTTATTATAACAAATGCCTCCGTTTTCTGCTGTTTTTAATCATTTTAGGCAAAAATGTCACACCGGAAGATGCCTGTGCAAAAGTGAGAAACAGAACAGAAGCTTAGAATTGGAGATTGCACTGAGGTGGGGTTGTGTTGGGGGTTGGTAATAGTGTGTGTTTGTCTTAAATAGGGGGTAGAGGTGAGGGTGCTAGCCTTTAGGGAAGAGAGAGGGGGTTTAGAGAGAGGACTTTGGATTACGAACTCAACAATAAGGACTAAACACCCATTCAGTCAGATCCCTCTGGTCAGTAGGGCCTATCCCTCCTGCTTTAATGAACTTATTCTGAGGGAGTTTAGTTCATCCACCAGTACTTGAGTGAATTAGGCTGCTATTTATTTTCTTAAGGCTTTTAAGTGTTGCCACAACATGTAGCCCACCATTTAAAGGAATAATGCACCCAATAAAATACAATTAATTATTCACCCTCATGTCACTCCAAACTTGTATGATATTTAAAAAAAATAATTGATTCATTGTAAGGGATTCATATGACTCATGTACTGTATTCCAAATCTAGTCTAGATGTTTAGACTTTTGGACAGTTTTGTAGCTGTACGGCCCCCATTCAGTTTCCAATCAGTGGCCAACAAGGAAAATTCTGTTAAACAAGAAAAAAACAGTCATAAGTATGAGTGATACAAAATGATACAAATTCTCACATTTCTTTAAAAAATATTTCCACCATCAAATATTTTGCATGCATCCTTTCTTTCTTGCCCCCACCCATATTGTTACACCATTAAATGTGCCAAAATCCTGCTCAAATGTATGTTAGTTAAATGCACTCCCCATGAGGTAATGAATGGCAGCCTAATATCATGATGCAGTTTCCTTTTAATTACCATTAGTCCACTTGCAGTCATCTAATGAGGTCATGTCAGTATTGAACCCTGTGCTTCCTAAGATCACACACACTCCCCTCTTTTCTCTGTCTGGCCAATTACTACATGTTCTTATTTTGTATATTTGTTCTTTCTTTTCTCTGCCAGTCCATTGAAAGCTCTTTAAATGGGTTTATCTCATCTGTTCTACCAAATAAGAACCCTGGTTACATTTGAAATGGGATCCGTCTGGATTTTCTTCCTTTTTCCTCTCACTCTTTTGCTTTCTCAGCCTAGCTGTCTCTCACAGAGTGCGAGACAGATTACTGGCTCTAACCCGGATCTCAGGGGCCTGCTTTGGGTGGCTGCCGTCTGCGTCAAGGGGAATTTCTGCAGACACTGTACAGGACTCTCAGATCATTTCAAGCTCTCTCACTGTGTCTTTGTTCCCACCCCCCGCCTGCGCGGGGTGGTGAGCTGACATGTTGCGAAGACCAACCGCCAAAAAGTGCGTCTCCTGACGTAGTTCCGTGCAGAGGACACGCTGGCTGTCAGATCTCTGCCTGTTTGTCCCTCCTGCCCTTACTCTGTCATCTTAAATCTGTTCGTTTGTTAACAAGGCATCAGACAGCTTATTATGAGGGTGTGAAAAGCAGTGAAAATCTCTCTATATTCCTGCACTGAAATACTGTCAAAAAGCCACTTTTATTAAAAACATTTTTTTGGAATTATAAATTGTAAATCTGTTTTGGCATGCATTACACATGCATTTTTGGTGATCTGATCACAATCGGCTAGTATCTGATCACGTTAAAAACAAGGTGTAAACGCACAGAAGATGCATTGAGATCTGATTGTGAACAGATCACATTCGGATGTGGTCAGGGATAGATTCTAACTGCGTTCGACATAGGTCTAAATGCTATTGCGTTTTCATTATCTGCATACAACTGCGCAAGTAATATGTAATGGGGTTGCGCTACAAATAATCATTAAACGTCACTTTGATGGACTGGCTTGTTAATTTTCCGCCATGCTCCATTTTTATCTGTGTTTAAAGCGCCGTGTTGCAAAAAATTATCTGTCAATGTTTTTCAAAATTTGGTAAATGTTAGAAAATGTTCGCGTAGCGCAACCTGTAGATGTTGTTTTTCATTTCACATCGTATCTCTATCCGATCACACTGTAAATGCATTGGAATGCTAGGTTTAAATGCAATCCAGCTAAAGAATATCCAGATAGTGTCCTGACATGAAATGCATGCTAATACTAGGTGCCAAATCCACGGCTTGAATTTCTAGTGAAGAGCCTGCATATGTCTTTGTTTTTCTGGGCAGAAGTCTCTGGCCAGTTGTCTTGTGCATCCTAACTGAACAGAAACACAGGAGCTTAGGTTTCAACCTGCGCCTTAGCCCTGTATGCTGGGCCCCTGCCAGGGTTCAGAGGTCACACTTGTGAGGCATGTGTGTGGAAGGGGGACCCAATCCAGGGGCCCCAGCCTCACACAATATGTCCATCAGCAAATCTCTTTGTTTTCTGTTCTCTTATATGCTCAACCTCCACTTGGTATCCAAGGAAATGTTGCCAGGGGAGATGAGCCTGGGTAATGGTACGAGAACCTAGGGATGTGTGCCGATGCTCTGTTTGCTTTGATAAATGTGTGGTGTCCAAGCATGTCTGATTGTTTTCCTGCTCCTCTTTTTTTCCTGAAGTCCTTTTCCTGCTCCTGGGGGACCCATGCATTCTGTGCACATGCGTTGGTGGGCATGCGCGTGCGCGCATGTGTGAGCACTTCCATATGTCTAGACAAGAGTGGAATCCCGGGGGCCCCACACGTTTAGACTCAGGATATTAAATGACCTAATGGTCATGTTATTTGTGCTGGATTCATTCAGAGAATCATGCGAGGTGCATTAAATCATAATGAAGAAGGTATGAATTTTGATGGAAGGCGGGGGAGCTGCTTTAGGACGGGATGATGTGAAAGTAAAGCTCTGCACATGAAACCCTCATTTAAACTGCACATAGTCTCAGCTATTCAGACATGTTTCAACAACCAGGCATAGACGCGACATGACCAGATCTCGTGCAGCAAGCTTACACCTCAGTAGCAAGAAAAATGATTAGCACCTAAACAAGACGGAACACACATTCTTGTACGCTCCGTTCCAAGTGGTAAATCCCGCTAAGAGCCTCAAAATGATACACTTTCTCTGGTCTTGTGTAAACTGCTCATTTAGGTTCAGGTTCAGTATTGTGCTCGGTGACTTCAGCGTCAGGTGATATCTGACAACATCATCTGCTTGGTGACTGTGCCTCATTAAGATAAGAGAGAGGCAGCTTTTCAGACACTTTATGTAATGACTGCCTTTGATCTTGTGGGCAGGCCGGGACAACAGTCAGTGAATTTCTGAAGCGTTTTAAGTATACTTTCCATTGGTCTGGAAACATTTTGATCCTTCTTGACATCTTGAGCTGGCAGATTGTTCTGTAGACATTTTTGTTTGTGTGATGAAGTATCGAGTGTTGTTTTTTATTTAAATATATTGTTTTATTGAATTTTGTTGAGTGGGTTTTATTCTAATTGAGGTTGATGCGTGAGGTTTTTGAGGTTTTCTGTGTGGAGTCTGGTATAAGTAAGCCATTCAGAGATGGATTTCCCAGAGGAGAGTGAATACAGTATGACTCTGTGGTGGTTTCAGCATCGCTCAACATTACATGACCTGATATTTATGGTGGCACTTTCTGTTTGGTCAAACAATAGCAGTCATGGATAAACTTGGTTCAGAAGTGATCATTATTAATTTTTACAATTACTTTTGTTCCTGGAGCTCAATTGGTAGAGCATTGTGTTAGCAGCGCAAAGGTCGTGGGTTTGATTCCTAGGGAACACACATACTGATCAGATGTATAGCTTGAATTAACTGTATTTTGCTTTGGATAAAAGCGTCTGCCAAATGCCTAAATGCAAATGTAACATTTGGTGCCACTAGTGACACATAAATTGCGCGCTGCAGCTTTAAGACAATTGATGTTAGAGACACTAATTATTGTAAAACATTCTTAATTTTGGTATGTTAAAGCTTAAACTATCTAGGTTAAGTAGAAATATGCAGTTCTGTTAGGCTGTGTTACAGTGGTGTGAGGCCTCTCTCGCTCGGCGTTCCTCAGCGAACAGGAACTCCCTTATTTCCTGAACTCCCTCACCATTTCATTTGCTAACAACACACACACACACACACACACACACAGCTTCAAATGTTACCCTGTTCTATATCCAGAGGCCACAATTAGCAGCTGTAGAGGGTGTAAGACCAACAAAATAAACCAATATGTCGGTTAGCGCCCGTGTGTGTGGACGCAGACTAGCACCACGTCCTAACCAGATTTTAGCAGAAACTAATTTGTGAAAATGATCAGAAGCCAATCTAAGCATTTTTGCTGTCTGAGGTTCAGTTATGTGGAGCTGGATTTTGGACCGATGAGATTTTTTTTTGTCACTTCCATTTGCACCGTGTAAAGCTAGTGCTGTTGTCCTTTTTGTCTTTCTCACTAGCATGAGGTCTGTGCCTGCCGGTTAGTCTTAGTGATTGGTTTAAGCTTCGTAATTGATCGCTGACTTGAGGGTGAGGTGTCATGCATCAAATGACAAGTCAGTGATCGGTATCTGATAAAAGCCCAAGGCTGTGCAGAAAACTGACCACAGGAACCTAGAAATGATGTTGATGAACAGGAGGTATTTGAGACAAAACAGGAAACATATAATGAGCATATGTATGTGTGTATAGATATAGCTATAGATATAGATCAATCAAAAGGTGCTGATTTCTTCATAAAATGTCTGTTTGGCTTTATTTCACTTCACTTCAGTGTATGTAATGAAAAGTAACCTGCAATTTCGTGTTTCCAACAGAGGTGGTGACAGAGAGGCAGAAGTTACGTACTGCAGCTTTAATATAATATGTACTGCCGACGTATTTAAATCTGTATGAAGCTTTTAGATTCAGAAAATAGCAAGGTAAAAAGATAGTGTATGTGAGGGAGTTAAAGCAGGTGTGACACAGGGTTGCAGACCTCTGCTCCAGGCTGATTGACCCTGCGTGCTCTGGCCAGTAGATGTTGGATTCTCAGCTCATGATCTATTGATCCACCTCAGTTCTGTCCATTCACATCCACATACACGCTCACCCCCTCTTAAACCTCCCAGATCACACTGGAGCTGTCACACTTCAGCCAGGAACACGTCAGCTCTCTTCACAGGGATGTGTGTTATGATCTCAAGCATCCGACACGCTTGGTGTTGTTGAAATATGTATTTGTTCATGCATATTGCATTGGTGCATAAATCATATCATTTATACATGATTATGTGTGTGTGTGTGTGTGCGCCCATGTTAGTAAAAGCGATGTTGCACATGTTTTTGTGTGCCTTTTGTGTGTGTGTGTGTGTGTGTGTGTCTGTGTGTGTGTGGTCGCACTTAAACAGAGTTGAGGGTGGGGAGAGAGGCAATAAGGAAAGAATGATTACCAGACAGGCCTCATGCTCACTGCAGATATGCAGGCCTAGCAGTATTTTGCTTCTGCACAGTGTCAAGCATATTGATCAGCCTCTTGTAATAGAGAGAGAGCAGTGTGCAAAATCAATGTTCCATCTCTCTCTCTCTCTCTCTCTCTCTCCCTCTTTTTCTTTTTTCTCTCCTGAAACTTATTCTTACCTCTAGCTGTTTTCTTACTGCAAATAAATATAAAAATAAGTAAAAACAGTATTTTTGTATTGTCTAGTAAATCTTGAACGTCCTGAAACAATTTATTGGATAAACAAAATATCCATAATGTATTATGGCTTGTTTTCAGGGTATATTTTTATTATATTTGTTTTTATATTTGTTTAACAGCCTTGATGTTTTGTTGTCAATATGTTGCAAGCATAAATCTATCAAAGTAGTGAGCTTTATACTTGAAACACAAAGCAATTGAAAGTAAGCTTAGTTTAGATATGTTTAGATATTTTGGCTGGAAAAACAAGGCAAAAAAACAACGTTTTGCAGGGCTTTGCATTGCGCAAAACATTGTTTGGTTTTATTCTTCAAAGACGTGCATGTAGAGAAAAAACAAGAGTGATTTGCTATTATGTGCCGTTAGTGTGTTTTTAATATGTATAATTCCACATGATGCTGAAGGGTGTAAATAAGGTGTCAGTGTTGCAGCAGTACAGAACAGTTTGTTGGTAATGCTCTGTCCAGCGTAATGCAGACTGAGGATAAATTTGAGCGTCTTTTCTGTTATGCAAGTGTTCCCATTTGTTCTCTTTTTCCTCACTCAGCGTTTGATACAGATTATAAAAAAGATTAGGTCTGGCGTTACTGTCCCAGTCTACCAACAGAAGATAGAATTCATTTAGGTAATCCAGATGGTTTTTCCTCAGTTTGTGTGTCTGGTATTTGGCCGGCAGTCAAAGCTTTTAGCAGCTCAGGGTGAGCTTTTGTGTTTGCACAGAGCGTCAAGGACCTCAACAGAGCCACTGCTTCTGCGTTCACTAGCATCATCGCTGGCATTAAACAAATGCACACCTGCTGGCCATCAGCGAGTATTGTTAAACGTAATGAAAAATCGCACTAAACGCACTTCCTCTTTGCCCGGCTTTCAGATCGGATTGTCAGTGGAGAAGTTTCTGGCACTCCCGTTACTCTGATGCTACGGAGAAAATTGATCGATTTGTTCTGTAAACCAATTAATGTGTCTAAATAGGCCTGTGTATTATATTGTTGTTGAGGCCTGATTGTCAATAACTATTTGGCTAATTCATCGATTACATTCACGAGAGAACTCATTAGAATAAAGCGCCGTAACAAAAGCTGGCGGTGAAGTTGATCTCGAAGAACTTAATTCCAAAAAAGCTGCGAATATGTGAGAAAATTGCTTTCAGGACTCCCAACTGTGAATCCACAACAGTGT
>JAZGTI010008429.1:0-20168 GCA_036877585.1 Botia kubotai | reverse complement strand
AAATTATATATATATATATATATATATATAGACCTTAGAAATGACATCAAATAATTCCTGCTGAGGTCATGGGTTTGACCTGTCCCAACTTGCCCACAGTTCATTTTTTAAAGCAAGATTCCAGATTTTCACCATTTGCCACAGCCATATATAGAGTACCATATATATATATAACCATGTGTATCTGTATCTATATATATATATATAATATATATATACATATCTATGTATATATATATATATATATATACATGCATACAGTATACATACAGTATATATTATATTATATTATATATTATATTATAATCAATGTACATGAACTAAATATTATAACGTGGGAACAATTGTTACTCGTTTTACAGTTTTGCTGGTGGGACTTGGGACTGGGAGTATCTGGGATTTGCCTCTCCTGAGGTATCAGTGGCTCTGTTTATATGTCCTTTTTTTAACAAGCCTTTGCTATAGCTGTTGCTTTTGCAATGTTTGCATAGTCATCACGAGTTGTAGCGCACTAGACCGTTAACATCCTCTGACTCTCTGCGATGTCCATGTTTGACTGTAGGAGAGTTCGGTGTTGTTTTTAAGCACTTGCAGTCATTGAATCTCATTCTGTGTCCAAAGATGGTGAGGAATCACCCAGTACGGGGATCAAATGCACAGCGTGAGAGAAATTACAATGCGGGAGGCCAGCCACAGGTACTGCTGAAGACTAAAACAAGCCAAACTGTTGTTAAAAATTTGGCCCAATATCATTTTACAATCATTACAATGTCCAATCTGGAATTTCTCTGCAGCGTTTCATGGTATTAGCTAATATTTAGAGTCACAAGGCTGGTCATGTACTATGCCATTATTCAGCTGGTTAATTCAACCAGACATCCACAATGGCATTCAGCGTTCCTGTCCTGTGGTCAACTTCACCGTTCTTGAAATCTTGGACACTGTTGTAGATTTCTTTGCCATGCATTCACTGTGTCTGTATAAATGATCTGCCTTCAGTCTTTCTAACAACAACTGCTGCTCTCTTGTAATATAAGCAGTTTTCTTTGCATTGGTGATTGTTTAACACACAGATTTTAAAAATAGTTTTTAATTCGTAAGTAAAATGGATCATGGACACAAGTCACATTTCTCAAAAGGGAAATAATAAGTAATGTTTTTATTACTGAGGCTACATGCATTTCATTGGTCCTGCTGCTAGGCAGGCATGCTTATCCTTAATAATTGCTCCATGGTAATAAATCAAGTGTTTTTCTAATTCGACTGACCCTGATGGTTCCCGCAGGAATACTCAGAGTTTCAGTACAGACGCAGACACAGACAGCGGCGCAGAGGAGATCTGCTCAGACTGCACAGCCTCCGCAGTAACACTCTTGAACCCCACGACTCCGCTGACGCTTTAGGTACGGCTGACACGTACTGACTACACATGATAGCTGTACAAATGACCACTTACAGCCATCAGTACTTAATCACAAGTGTGTCAAATTTGTGTCCGCAGAGACGCATGATGGAGGCGGTTCGCAAAGGCAAGGGATCTCCACTGTGAGTGTTATGGGTGACGCTCGCGCAAGATTAATATTATACGAATTACACGTTTGCGTGTTTGATATATATTCAAACCCGGGTTGTTTTGGCGCCTCACGCTGGTCAAAGTGTGAAATGCCTTATGTTAAATATTATAAAACGGCCTTAAATATTTTAATTGATACAAATATTTATTTTTATATTTATACAAAATATATTTATTTTATTATTGTATAATATTTTATACTATTATTACCTATATTATTATTACACAGTTCAAACTCCAGGTTTTCATGAATACCTTTAACATGTGTTTAATGTTTGTAATGGAGTGATCTTGCAGCAAGAAAATGCCGACCTTCCACTCCAGAGGCTAAAACTTGACACTGTTTGAGAGTCAGACAGCAATGATAAGAAATTTGACCTTAAATCCTGTTGTTTCTCCTCAGGCACTTGGGTCTCTAGATGAGGATGACCCCAACATTCTGTTGGCTATCCAGCTGTCCCTGCAGGAGTCCAGGCTGGCCTCGGACTCAGAGCCTCAGGATGTGCATGGTAACGACGCTTCTGTGGGCGCCAGCGGTTCTTGTTTGCCCTCTAGACTGGATTCTGCCACCCCGGATCCTCCCCGGGCTTCCATGAGCAGTTCTGAGCTCCTGGAACTAGGAGACAGCCTTATGAGACTGGGCGACATTAGCAGCCATTATACACCCTTTAACATGAATTCCTACCCTGATGCCTTGGGTAATGCCTTCAGCCCTAGTGACCCAGACTGCCTGGATCCTTCCACCAATGCCAACCTGCTTGGCAATATTATGGCCTGGTTTCATGATATGAACCCACAGAGCATTGCTTTGGTTCCCTCAGCCACCTCGAATGTCGGTCCCGATCTGCTTGGTTCTGGTGAGGGACACGACCAACCTTCAAAACCCCAGGAGGAGGAGGAGGTTGAGCTGAGAAGGTCTGAGCGGTGTTCCTCACCTCTGACAAAAGAGGTTGCAGATACATTGTCGTCACAGCTTTTAGAGCTAGAATGTGTGGAAGATCCACAGCTTCCCAAAGGAGAGGCAGACCTTGAGGATTTAGGCTGCAGTGTAGATCTCACTAGCATAGTTTCCGATCCCCAGGAAGCTGAGCTCTCCTCAGAGTGGGAGGAGCAAGTGCACCTAGTGTGAGGATTGAGTCCAATTATGTTTACCAACTGAGTGCTCTTATTGTGCCAAAACACTAAATAACATCAAAACTGCTTCTGCAAAAATAGAGTATGAATGTGAAGTGGGGTAAGATGGGTCTGAGTAGCGCGTTCCAGTGTTTCATCTGGTGGAAGAGGAGAGAAGATGCGGTCAGATTGAAGCGGATGAAAGTAGATGAGATGACAGTGTGAGAAAGTGAATGTTGCAGATTTTTAAGGCAGACGAGGTGACTTTGGCCATCTCCAGAAATCTTGCTTTTGGTTCGTGAGCAATGGCTGTATGGAATGGAAATTCATTCATCATTTCAAGCTTGATGATTGAAAGAGAATAAAACCGATGAATTTGTGACGTGGTTTAATTTTCCTGAGAAGGAAAAAGTGATGTTTACAGTAGGTAGACAAGAAAATACGTGATTGCGGAGTTTAATTGAGAATGCATCAATCACGTGTCACATGTTTCTGGACTCATACGTTTACTGTAAAACAGTGTGTGAGATCGTGCCACCATTTTGAGAGTTTTTCTTTTTACCCACGGTCGTGTTTTATATTTTATTTTTACGACAGACCTCCTGTTTAGCAATGCCAGTTTGTGGCTGTATTTAAAGACACCGATTTTCCCTGTTAACCTCGCCACATGTAATGCAAGTTAATTTATGCAGATTGCACAATGCACATTTCAGATGTAAACGAGGAGTGTTTTGGAATGTTTGAATCGGTACTGTCCTGCAGTCCTGCATTTATTTCCAAGTGCATTATCAGAATACCTTGAGTTCGCTTTATAAACAACACTCGATGTGACTTTACACTCCTGAATAATGTGATTGCATTTATTACCTTATCTGTTGTGACTACTACACACAATACCTCTGATATCCTGCGTTGTATCGTTCATTGGGCTCATGAATAATTTATTAGATATGCATAAAGGCACTCCAAGGGGCTTCTGATGCAACACAGAGATGTAACAATAGTGGTGTTTTTGCGTTCGTGTGTTTGTGTGCCACCTTCTGAGAGTCTTCACCTTCTGTTTTTACACCGTGCGGCATTTCTCACGCACACCGTGGTGTCATTTCGCTTATATTTGCTGAAGGTCAGTCACCAAATCCCTCTCTGACAAACATACTGTGCAGCAACCAAGAGGTGTTTGAAGAAATATTCCAGGATAAATACAATTTAAGCATTGTTGCCAAAATCGGTGGCTTGTTGTTGATTAAAGCAGAAATTAATTAATTTAATTATAAAAAATAATGTTATAGTCTTTATGGTTTGAAAAATGCCACTGATACAAAATTCAAGGTTTGGAGATGATTATGCTATGCGCAGCGTGCCTTTTATGTACTTTGTGTTGCCTAATTAAGTTACTTTTGCTGTGTCAATCAACTAAAATCATCAAATTCATGCTAAGAAGGTTCCATGTTTTCTTTTCGCTTAGAGAGTCTTTGGCACATGTTGACAACAGTGTCTTGTACAATTTGCCGTGATTGTTTCTCTTAAGACAGGTAGTGTGTGGCTCTAGAGAAATGTGTTTTAATGCTTCAGACAGTATGATCCAAGTAAGGGTGTAAAGAAACTGACAATTTAGCGTAGGTCATCACATTTAGTACATTAAGTTTGACTTTTTTTTTGTTTTCAGGTGTATTTTACATTGGAACAGACAGTTTTTATATTTTAATCTGAATGTTGTGTGTGAAAATGGATGATATTGTTTTTCTCTTTCCCCCTCCTGCTGTTTATGGTGGTGGTATTTTTTTTATTTGAAACATTACCATTAACCTTGAATTGTCATTTGCACTTTCATAGACCTATACTTGATACATTCCCAATTTGTATGATGTGTAGTCAATAAACAATGTATTGGTAAAGGTTTGCTCGGATTAAAAAGTGTCAAATAAAGCCTTTCTTCCTTTGTTATCAGCGGTATGTGGAAAAACAACGCGCCTGTCAGTGAGGTGTTTTGCTAGACCAATTGATTAAAGCTTTTATTTTGGAAAAAAAAAAAAAAAGTAGGAGCTTTTATTTTAAAGTTGACCAGTTCTCCCGGAAGCAATTTGCCTGCTAAAACATACGGGACCTATCATTCATTGTTTTCAAAATGAATCATGACTAGTTGCGATTAAATTAGAAGTATTTTTACGGAACCTTGTTGTAGACCTGGTATTTATTATCTGTGGTCTCAGTTTGACGGAGAAACGCAGTGGAACAGAAATAATTTACTGGCCCTTCACCGTTATATACATACAATTCAAAATTGCTGCTTGTGATCGGCAAACATGCCTCTTGGTTTAAAGCCATGCTGTGCCGTCTGCAAAACAAATTCTTCGTCTATGTGGAAAAAGGGAAACCAGGGAGAAATTTTGTGTAACAACTGCACGGGTAAGAGTACAACCAGCGGATCCTCCGCAGCGTCGGCTTCATCCACCATACAGCAGAATAATGGCGGAGGAAAACAGGTTTGAAATTTTCTTAATCGAGTGACATCATTTATTATTTATGCAAGACAAATCGCCGTGCAAATGTGTTTTCCTGTGTTTGCAGTCCAAACAAGAGATCCACAGACGTTCTGCTCGGCTACGGAGCACCAAATATAAAGCGCCAGCATCTGAGAAAAAAGTGTCGACCAAAGGAAAGGGTAGACGACACATTTTCAAGCTGAAAAACGTAAATGTCATCACTCCCGGCTTTTGTTGTTATTTTTTGTTTGTTTATAAATGTTTCACGTGCATTTATTAATCAATTCCTTTTGAATTTCGCAGCCTATCAAATCACCAGAGTCCGTCTCCACTATCATTACGTCAGAGTCCATGTTTTACAAGGTAACTTTTCGTACTCTGCATTTCAAATATTCTTTTGGCTTCCACGTTGACTGTACATTGACCAATCTGCATTACGTCCGGCCAGGGCGTCTACTATCAAATAGGAGATGTCATTAAAGTAATAGACGAGGAGGATGGTAAACCGTATTACGCACAGATTCGTGGTTTCGTGCAGGACCAGTACTGTGAGAAAAGTGCTGCATTAACCTGGCTGATCCCAACTCAAGCCAGTCCACGAGATCGGTTTGATCCAAGCACTTACATTCTTGGTAAGTTCATGTTTGGTTCCTACGGACGAATGTGCTGCGTTTAAAATGTTACATTTACAAATCGTGTATTGGTTGTTGTTTATTGTGTATTGTTTACTGTTTAAACACATTTGTTTTTGGTTCAGGTCCAGAAGAGGACTTGCCGAGAAAAATGGAATACCTGGAATTTGTCTGTCATGCCCCATCAGAGTATTTTAAATCAAGGAGTTCCCCCTTTCCAACATTACCGGTTTGTCCAGAGAAAGGCTACATCTGGACTCATATAGGACCAACACCTGCTGTTGCCATTAAAGAAACTGTGGGTTAAAATGAACTCTTAACATCGCTGTACATTCAGACTGTTGATGAACTGAACTTTCTTTATTAAGAATATCCAATACTGTTACAAAACAGAACTAACATGTATAACCGTTATGCAGCCTAAAAGTGAAACGACAAGTACATAATGATCTCAAATCAAGTACATAAGTGATCACTAGAGGGCGCTGTTTAGATCATTTTTGCGGCTGGTGTGATTGTGAACTTCATTTCTCATCATTAGTAAATTCCTGTCCGATATGTAAAGACGTAAGTGGTTGAAACAGATTCCAGCTCATTCTATGATTTTTATTTTTTGTAGACGAATGATGTAGATGTCTGACTATATTTTTGTCAGAAAATGCTTTTTGTTCTTTTAAGAATATATCTGGATACACTTCATCTTCTCCAGGGTGATGAGTGCTCAAAATGCCTTCATTGGCAAGATCCTTCTCGATAAAGTTCTCGTGGTGGAGAATGTTTTTATTCCATGAAGTCCTGTGATTGCCTTATGTTTGCTTCAATCGTGTAAAAATACATTACAAAGCAAAGAACGACCTAAAAGAGTCGAATGACTAGTCATCACATCTCATCGCTGAATTTTATTCAAGAGACCACCAGAGGGCGCTATTAGTTATTTTTATCATTTTTAGTCCATAAATATTAAAACGCACAGTTTAAAATTCAAATGAACCAACACAAGATACATTGTTGATGGGATTTAAGTGTGATCACTTTATTAGCAAATATGTTTTAGATTGTGATGTGAGATTTTAAGATTAAAATATTTCTGTAAATTATAAGGAAATCTATAGTTTAGAAATATATAAATATTAAAGAGATTTTCCTTGATCAAAGGTTTGTGCAGAAATGATCATGCAATTTGCGAGCCAATGAATAAGTAGCCTAAAATGTAAGGAGGTGCAAGTCCTCAAGGGAGGGGAAGTCTGAGTTTCCTCCATAAAGAATGAGCGCATAGCAAATTCTCTCTAAGGATCCTCCGCAACTTCAGACTCCGTAATACTTTATCGGATCAAAATGGTAATCATTCTATTCATTCGCAATGTGCAAACGATGTCGCTGCTTTTCCTGAGATGACAGCTCTCCGATAAAGAAATCAAAATGGGAAAAATGCAATCAAAACATGGTAAGAGACTTATAGAGGCTTATAGACATGCCGGACGAATGATTACTTATACTAAACGTTTCCCAACGTTTTCCCTAGCTTGTAAACGAAGAGAAAGCCCAGAAGGTAAGGCGATATGGACAGGTATATTATTTCTCCTCTATTATATAAAAAGTGTCGTTAAGTGGATTTTTATGTCGTAATAGGGGGTGCGTTTAAGGAGGCTGTTGACTGCATTGGTGAAATCGACAGAAACGGAGATAAACAGGTAAAAGGGAACTTTCTTCCAATAAAATTAAAAACTTTCATTGTATTAATGAACAGCATTTAAGTAATAAATATGGCTGCGCCTTTTTATTGGCTGGTGAGTCACAACGTTCATTGCATATCGTAACGTTAATTAAATGCTTACGGCTTACAGGAATATTACGTAATGTACATTAAAACAATAATGCTGTGACATTTTGATATGAAACCATTAAAATGTCACACGTATGCTTATTGGATACTCATCTATTCTGTTATTTTAGTGTTTGTAGTGAATTGGCACTCGTTGTAAAGAAAGTTATGTCTATGAAAATGATCTTTCATTTGTATATTATGTTAATGTTTTGCAAAACAGCCTTATCTGTATGACCTGCTTCTGTGATGTTAAGTCTATTTAGAATTTGTTGTTCTAAAGGGTTAGAAAATAGCAAAGTTTTCTGTGCATTACTTTTGTGACTGTCAATCCTAACAATTTTATGTTGTACGAACATTTCCCTAACGTTTCCATTAATGTCCGGTTGTTTAGATGCTGTATTAACGTTATTGCTTGGTTCTAAGAACATTTCTTTAAACTTTTTTAATTCTGTACCTTTAAAATATCCCACTAACAACGTTTTTGCCATATGATATATAACGTTAAAATATGTTCTACTAGCTGCAAAAATGCTTTTGATAACTTTGAGAGAATGTCAGCCAACATTCTAAGAATGTTCCCTGTAAGCTGGGTAGGCCTCTTAGAAACACAGTCCTCTATGGCCACACAACACTGTATTTCTCAGTGTTGTATTTAAATGTTGTTGGATGTTTTTCCTTTGCTCTCATTCTCTCAGTAGAGCCTGGAGCCTTCATCCCTGTGTGAAATGTGTATGGCAGGCTGCCAGAACAGCAGGGTCTTTGAGCATGGCCCCACCACACATCTGTTATTGGTTTTGAAAACAGAGGGAGGCTGTGCTGGGAAAATAAGGGAGGTGATTGGAGGAAGGAAGGGACGTGTAATGAGTAGAAGGGGTGGTATGATGAGGGCTGGTGGAAACAAGTCGCAAAATGTTGATCAGGGCTTTTGAAAATGACATTGCACATTACCGTGTTGATTCTGCATTAATTAAATGTCTAATTCTGAGATCAGGGCTGGAGGTTGGGGGTTCAGTAACCTGTAAATAGTTAATTTAGTGTTGCTGTTGTGACAGCACATTCCATAGCCTCTTATGTCACATGTACAGTGTATGGACATACATGCAGTTGTATCAGTATGGGCGTATGTACGGTGAGTCTGTACAGTGTAGTACGTATAGTTCGGAAAAAGTTCTGTTCAAAGTTCTATTCGTTTCATGACAAAGAAAGGTTGAAATGTTACAACATTTTGGAGCGCAGAGACCTGACTGCTTTTTGCTCTCTTTAGTGTTAATTCAGATTACAGAGAAGTTTTACAAGCGTTAACTTTAATTTTTTTATAACAATGTGTGTTTATTCTCTAAATGGAAAATTAGAAATTCTTTTTCAGAATTTTGAAGATTTAAGGAGTGACATCATCAAATGCTATGATAGGACCAGAAATAAATCTCTAATATTGTGATTAAAAGTCTAAATCTGTTTCTTGGGATCTGAACCCATGATCCAGGTATTGCTGGTGCCGTGCTCTACCAGCTGAGCTACAAGAACACAGGAACTGCCAGTGTGTTTTAAGTATAATTAGAACACTGTGCATTCATGGTGGGATCCTACAACCCGGGTCATAAGTCAGTGACACTTGAACGATCTTGGTCACAGATCTCAAAGGATTCTGTGTTGGGTTAGAGGGGCTTGAAGAATCCCTTCTTTCACTCTTTTTTCTTTTGCCCCACTTCAAAGGGCATGGGGGGGAGCGTGTGCTGCAGGCAGTGGTCCATGTCACTTTAGAAAGGGGTGCATAGGGTGACAGTTATGTTTGCTTAAATGATTTAAATAAGCAAAAAACTGGAACATGTTATGGTCTACCTGCCTCTCTGTGGTCTAAGTAACACAAACTATTTTCACCTGAAAAATATGACAGAAATAGCCCAATTTGTTCATATTTATTGAGTAACAACACCCTTGCTAAGAACAAACTCATGTTATGTTGTTATTTATGTGACGGAGAAACAAAAGAGCCTTTCATCAACAAACTATTTGCTTAGACATGCCTGGAGAATGTTAATGAAGTATGCAACGTCCTAGCTTGTTTTGTGGTTTATTCTAGAGAAGTGTGTTTGTTGTTTGTTACTAAGGCTGTCTCAAGCAGTGCCTTTATAAAATACTAATAAAACAGGTATGGGAGAAATACTAAAAGTGTAACGCATTTCTGCCCTAAACGTGAAACTAATCTAAACCTGAAAAGTGAAGTAACACTGGACTGTATTTTTATGTTATTCCAAGACCACAAAAAATAAAATCAATCAAGTCCAGCCTCAACATTTTTAGCAAATGGTGTTGGACATTCTGTTACCTTAAGCCAAAACCATCAACCCACCTCAGCTCACCAATGATCAAACATGTTATTTCTGTCTCTCTCTTCTTCTCTCACCGTGTAATAAGGGTTCTACCCAGGTGTTTGGTGACAGGAAGTGAGAGGAAACAAAGCCAGGCACTGTTCTAAACCTCATGAGAGGGTACAGACACAAGTGTGAGTGGGTGGTGAGGAGGAACTAGCGTTGGGATAGGGGGTGTATGGACCAGTGACACCCGGCTCAGGGGAGGAAAAAAAGCCCTATAAACTGGTAATATGAGCAAACATGAAAGGCCCCAGAGCAGGCAGAGCGTGGCAGAGGCATGGCCATGATGATGGGAGAAATCATTGGCAGACAGACAGATCACTCAGTGCGTCTCTTTTCTGGCCTTTGTTCTTCAACACCCTGTCAGGCTGCAGGTTCTCCTTTCATCAGTCAAATGCAGAGATATTAGTTTATGGTTGCACAAGCTTATGGTTTTTCTTGCTAGCACTGGATGAGGTTTAGTAGGTGAGGAGCACTAGCATTTAAGACGTGTATATTTAGGTTATTTATTAGTCTGGGTTCTGTCATTTTAAATACTGTAAAAAGACTGATTGTATATTTTAAAGATGTCTTTGGAAAATAGATTCATATCATATGTTAAAGTCACCATGAAATTAAATTTACTCTTCTTGTTTTTTTATTGACTATTGCAGTGTTTATTAAATGAATTATTTGTGCAGGTCTTTTTTTATTCGTTCGTCCTCGTAATCTTTACTCAAAAACATTAACCTCCCTCACCAAACAACATCTCTTCATAACGTATGTCTCTCCCTGAGGGCGGGACTGTTTTTGTCTGTCCAATGGCGCGGCATTTTCTGTCCCTCCAATTTCCGACGATCCAATCAATACCTGAAGAAGCAAATGAAGTCTGTTCTATGCTCATTCCAGAACATTTCATTTGAATGTGCTTCACAGTTAAGACCATCATGACTTCCTTTTCATAAAGATGGCTGTTGTTGAGAAGCACATGCAATCTACATCTGGTCTTACACAATGTGGGACTTTTGTTGAGAGTTTGGAACTTAATATTTGTTTTTTTGTAGCACATAATGTCGTTGTTAGTGGAGGCGGGACAGAATTTTTGTAGTGATGATTAGAAACGTTAAGCTGTTTTGTCATGGAGGGCAATTCACTTCCTCCCTCAGAAACAAGCAGTGCAACGTATCTGGAAACAATTGTGCTTAAGACCACAGGAGTGCAAGGAATGAAGCTTTTTCCTGCTGAATTCATTAGAGGGGGGTGGTTTTTTTAGCTCAAAACAGGTTTCCTGTGCAGATTATACACAAAACCTACCAAAATACAAAGTAGTTCATAGGTCACATGTCAATCTTTGAGTGTGTGCATATATGTGAATTTTAAAGATGTTTAAACACTCGATATAATACCTCTCCAATGATCTTACATGAACTGTTTAACAATGCTTTCAAATGTAATCTAATTTTGTAATCCAATTCTTTCATCCTGTGGGTTCTGTACGCACTCACTAGCATGCATTGCTGTCTTTGGCTGTCTGAAGTTTTAATGATTTCCTTTGCCTCTTTTTTTATTTTAGGATCTGTGCGGTAAAGATCCAAAAGAAGATCAGTTGTCGGATCATTATTACGCTTTGGAGGGTACGTTGAGTTACGAAAGGAAACTCGTTTACAAACGCTGTCTTTTTTTGTAGCAAAGTAATACAGACTATGAATCTGCCGTTTTAAATATTTTCACCAACTTTGGTCTCACTATGCAACATGATTTTTGGACACATGATTGTCCAAAATTGTTTATAATTGTTATTTCATAGGGTTCTAAGTAAGACCTGTCAACATTGTTTGTTATGTGCAGTAACACTGCCGCAGGAGGGAGAAATGGAGAACCACAAATCTTTCCTTTCTTCTACTGAAAATGGAGGACAACATCCACTCAAAGACGCACAGAGGAGAAGTGGAAAGAGTGATGTGGGTGTTTGCCCTTCAGGAAACTGCATGCTTAATACTAGTGTGTTAGTTACACTGCATATCCCATACTAATTAATGCAACCTAACATTGTGGACTTAAAGGGGTAGTTCACCCGAAAATAAAAATTCGGTCATCCTTTACCCTCCCGATTCAAACTGGTATTTAAAGTTTTTTACTGCTATTGTGTAACAAATAAAGTAAAATTTTAAGGACTGACATTTGTAATTTTAAGGACTTTTTCTTCCATACAAGTGAACGATGACTGAGGCTATCAGTTCGTAACATTGTGCTTCTCTTGTGTTCCATGGAAGAAAGTCACGGGTTTGAAATAACATGAGGACATGACAGAATTTTTGTTTTTGGACTATACTGTACCCAACGAACTGTAAATCATTCTAAAAGCAAATATCTTACATTCCTGTGCTGATCTTATCAGGGTGTCAAGTGTAACGTGTCTCTCATGGATGAAAATTATCAGGAGTGGATGATAACGTTATATGATTTCGACAACAATGGCAAAGTGACCAGGGAGGTAATGCTTAAACAGATATGTGATTCTGGTATCTCACAGATTAAGCAGGCATCATTGAGTTTCTCTCTTTGTGTTTTTTGCAGAATATGTTGGGCTTGATGCAGAAAATCTATGAGGTGGTAGATGCTTCGGTCAAAAAGCTTGTTCTTAGCAATGGCACAACCCTGCGTGTGAAGCTGAGTGTCACCCCACTAACCAGAGGCAACAAAAAAGGTGGACAAGATAAAGCTGATTATACTGTCCCATCTGATAGATGGAAGCATGTTATACTTGTTTTATAGTAACCCAAGTATCAAAGTAATCATGATACTCAAATTGATTGTTGCTTTTACTTCCTCAGATCAGGACATTAAAACGTTCATGAATGAACGGGGTCAAATGGAGGACACCATACAGTGTGCAGAGAGCCATCCTTCTCAAGTCAGGTAAACTAGGCTTTTAGTAATCGTTTAGTAATCTTTTACTAATCTGAGTCTTTCAATATAAGCGTGCCATTTGTATAGAGAAGCCTGTATTGTATTATTTACCCAGTAAAACAAAATGATAATAGATCTACAGAGTTACAAGACTAATTATTGTGTTATTATTGTAATGTTTGATAAAGATGATCATGTAGGTGATCATTTTGATGTATATTGTTTTCAGGCTGAGCTCCAATCATGTGGGTGTTCCAGAGAGAAAGCACTACTCTGTAGATGAAAACACAGAACGTAGGAACCACTATCTAGATCTGGCTGGCATCGAGAACTACACCTCCCGATTTGAAGCTGGTAGCTATATTTATAGTTTGTCTCTTCAGCGAGGTCTGGTGTGATGACTAGATGTTCAGAGTCTTTTTACTCTTTATCATTCGTTCTACTCTTGTAGAACCTTCTGCTGAGGAGCACCATCAGGACCTCCGTACCCGTGGGCATCACCGTCGCTCTCAGATCTCAGAGACCTGCGGCCCTGTGGAGTCTTCCAGGAGGTCCGTTTCTTTCCTCAGATCCCTCCGGAGCCGCAGCAAGTCTATCGGTGGCACTGGAGCGTCGGTCAGACCCAGCAAACTGCATGGACATCACCCTGTGACCTGGTGCCACCCGTCCCAGCAGCAGCCTCATCTCCACAGCTCCAGCAAACGCGTGCGCGCCAGGGCACGCGAGACCACAGCGCCCTCTAGAGGTCTGGACAGAGAGCTGCAGCCCGGACAAACTATTCCTCCTGGGGGTTTTATGGCTGTTCCTCAAAGACACGAGCACCAACATTACCATGAGCATCATCACCATCATCATCACCATTACCACCCAGCGTGAGAGTTCTGGAAACCTCTGTGTCATGTGGACAGGCCAAGTGAGTGACCGAGTAGCACAATAGAAGGTTTATTTCTGTGTATACACAAAAGAAGCTAATCTTCTAAGGAATTTCAAACATTTCTAAAACAGGGGCTGCACCACTTTTTTGATAATACATTGCACCTGTACATAAAAACGTCTAGTTGACAGAAATGAGTCCCCATTTGAACCGTTATATTGGTATGCAGCTCCCCCATGTGGTTCTAAGTAGATTTGTTCCAATGGTATAATCTACGGTGATAAATGAAATGCATTAGGTCAACTGTTTCCTTGTTGGTTTGGAAAATGTGGCAAACACTCTTTAAAAAAATGGTCTAAAATCTTTTTATAAGATTAATTACAGCGATGCCATAGGATAACCATTTTGGTTCCCCAAAGAACCATTCAGTCAAAGGTGTTAAAAGAACAATTTCTTTTTTTTTTCCTTTTTATAGTATATGGAACCTTTTTCCACTACAAAGAACCATTTGTGAAACAGAAAGGTTCTATGGATGCTAAAGGTTCTTTATGAAACCATACAACCAAAAATGGTTCTTTTATGGCTTTGTGAAGCACCATTTGTAAAGTATGTGGCATGTGCTTAATGCATATGAAAATAATGATTGTAATATCTAGATTTGTCATGTACAAGACATCTCTTAAATGTGGAAGCTTTTTAAAACTGTTTTCTCAGGATATATAGACATGACCACTTTTATTGTGTTATTCCATGTATAACATACTATATGTATTATATTGTTATTCATGTATTTTAAAAGTCAGCTTACCTATATTAGAGATGCTTTTACATACAATGTTATACTGCATGTCTATATTTTGAATAGGATAAATACTATGTTAACACTATGACAAAATTCATGTTATATTGCTGATGTGGTTAAAACTACAGAGCACACAATGTACCAAGCGAAAATCCAAAAATAAATTAGCAACATTTTGCTACTTTCCTGTTTACCTAAACATAAACATGTCACATGTATGTATCTTCTCAGTATAATACTAATGATTTTGCTAATTGCTAAAAAAATCTTTTCTTTATTGTTGTAAAACGAGAGGTTAAATTGTTTATGACCTTTTTGATAAATGTATAAAAGTATTATAAAAATAAATCCTAAAAACCATAACTTTTAAAATCATTCCCAATAATGTGTAACACCAGAAAATATCAGATTTTTCCTGTAGCCACAGAATAAATACATTGTTCTTATTGTGAGCCATATGTAATTTTTTTTTAGGTGTCCAGCGATCCAAAATCTAATTGCTGTTCAAATCTCTGCCGGTTAGCCAGGGGTGTGAGAGTGAGACAGCTGCTTCTATATATAATCTGCCCCCTCTCAACTACCTCCCACCTCACTCAGCAGAGCGCTGTCTCTAGTTCTTTTCTCTTAAAGGGGTTGACGCACATGTTTATGCTGGTGGAAAGGCAGAAGAAAACCTACCACAATAACAACCTATCCTGAAGGCTCTTAGAAGACGTTCACATCAGGAGCTGACAAACATAGCCATGAAGAGCCTCAAGTTTATAGCAGCAGAGAGCTTTGTTCAGAATGGCCCAAGTGCTTGTAGGAGCCTTCACTGCTTGTCTTACGATCTTTACCCAATCCTCTTTAAGGCCAGCTATCTGCGTGAGGAGGCCGCAGTGCTCCATGATTTGGTTCAGACGTGGCCTCTTGTGGAGCTCAACTTGCGTAAGTTACTGGGCAAAACCGCGGACTGCCCAGATGATCTTAGTTCTCGTACCTGCAGACTTTGTCTGGAGGCTTTACTGACAGGTCTGAAGGACTATGTGCTAAAAGCTCCAAGCACCTATGCTAAAATGCTGCATGTCGTTGATCTGACCGGTCTGCAAGACATAGAACATCAGCTCTGTGCTTGTAAGCGCAGGCTTGGCCGCTGGGCACGAACCGAACTGCTTACCCGCATGTGTTATGAGACTTTGGTGTACATGCAGGCCGGCAATGCAGCACCTTCAGCTTTTGAGGTGCAAGCAGAGGTTCGTTTGGATGCATTTGTTACTGGAAGAAACTACGAGGTGGTGGTCCAAGCTCTGTTGCTGCACAGACATTGCCCATTAAGGCTGCACTTCGTAGGCCTGCGCGTGGACTCTCTGATCCTCAGGAACCTCTTTTACCTGCTAAAGCTGGTGGAATCACATGACCTGCAGAAGCTGGAAGTGGTGCACAATGTGCACCTGGAAGCTCCTCACATTGAAGTGATGCTCTCCAAACTGAAGTTCCCCCATCTGCGTTCATTGACATTCCCTGCACAGGCTTTCAATGTACAAAGGTTGGGTACGGAGGACCAGGGCCTCATGGGAATTCTGGGTGAGCTGATGAGCAAACTGACTGAGCTAAGAGAACTTTATCTGAGCTTCTCCACTCTTACAGGACACCTGAGAAAACTTCTGAGGTGAGATCTCGCAGCGGGGTCACAGGGGTCATACAAACTTCTTCAAATATCACTAATTATCATGAAGGGTATCTTTATGAAAATAATATGTAAGTTCTTAAAGACTACTTGAGACTTGAATTATATGAGTTGCAGTGTTCATTTGCTTTGTTTAGGTATTGAGCAATGTTATTGTTGGTATGGTAACGCTCCCTTATTCTTGCCATGTGATTGCTAGACTGCAGACAGCTGTCCCATTGCAAACATATCACAAAAGTAGGCCAGGACATGAACCCGGCAGCAAAATATTTTCTACATTTAAATAGCACGGCACGTGTCTAAGAACAGTCAAAACATTGTGCCTCATACAGACCCATAAGCAGAGTGAAATGTAGTGCCGAAACAAAGTGTGCATTACATAGTAAAACATATTTTTAGCATTTCTCTTTATCATTATGTTGTACATTATGTGTGTGCCAGACATAACTGTTTTTGTATTTCGTGTAATTATTAAATTTCAGTAACTATCTATCTCCATGTTTTACTAGTCCACTAAACACTCCACTACAGTGTTTAGACCTGGCAAACTGCAACCTCAACGCAGTGGACATGGCTTACCTCGCCAACAGCCTTCACAGTGAGCACCTAGTGAAGCTGGACCTGAGCGGACACAAGATCACGGAACTCTTTCCCAACACATTTCGGAAGCTTCTGCATCGCTGTTCTGCCACACTCACCAGTTTATGTCTGGAAGAGTGTGGACTGGACGATGACAGCCTGGATCTGTTCAGCCAAGCACTGGCACCCTGTCACGGGCTACAGGAATTCAAGATCTTGGGCAACCCATTCAGCACAGCTGCCCTGCGCCGCATTTTCAACATGCTGGCTCAAGGTTTTCCTGCTTTGAGGTACAAATGCATGTATTTGAAATGGATTGTTGCCAATTGTTTAGAACAGCCGAGGCCTCATTTAGAAAACATTACAAACCATCCTGCATTTAATCTAGCATGATTCCAAGGGCCCTGGCCCAGCAGAACTAGATCAAATAATGGGGATGTGATCGATAACGGGTCGAGGGGGAACCGAGCCAAAATTAGCCAGGTGCCTAGAAACTCTAGCGGTGCCGCTGACTCTGCTATAAGAAAATGCGCACACACCTGCTTAGTGTTTGACATGGATAAAGTGCTAGGCACCATGTCAGGTTCTGTTTTTATAAATCTGAATGTTGGTGGTGAACGTATTTTATCGAACGTATGCACATTCTCAGATCATGCACACGCTTGTAAACAAGGCTCGTGCTTTTGAACGTTCTAATCAAAAATATTTACTACATATTTACGTATCACTCCACAGATATGTTGAACTGCCCGTACCTCGTGACTGCTATCCTGAAAACACAACCTACCCAATGGAGGACAGCACCTTACTCAATTACGACAGCGAGAAGTTCCAACAAGTTAGGACTGAACTCGTGGGTATCTTAGAAACAGCAGAAAAAGGCCACGTAGAAGTTTGCACACCGCTGTTGGGAGTGTATGATCCCGACATCAATGAGACAAGTAACGAACTGGGGCTCTCCATGCTGCACACCTTCAACAATGTCATAGGCAACTTCATTGAGACAGTGAACAATGTTAACCAGCACAGAGAGCAGAGAATGATGGAGTGAGCTGTTCATAGTGAACTTGAGAATGTTTAGGAAGGATCAATATTTTGTTTATATTAGTGTGTTTGCAAAGGTGGATGGGATAAAAATACATAGAAGCTACATTGCTAAGCTGTAACTAATAATATATCTGTATAATGAGCATTAGAACATACACATGAACTCAAGAAACTATATCTGTACTCAGCGTTACAAGATTCATTTTTTGTGCATGATTGTAGTTTGGATGGAACTGAATGCCATTTGTCATTACTGTAGAAATGAAATTATGACTTGTAAAAGCAAGGGTAATTATGTATATTGTGTATTTATTTTTGTAAATAAATACAAAAAAGTTTTACTCTTCTAAAAATTCCTAAAGTCTTTGACATCCTTTGGGGAAAAGATTTGGCAACCTTGTTTTGTACTATCATAATATCAATGTTAATATTAATAATTAACTAATAATAATAATAATAATACTTTTTAATTAATAATGTTAATAGTCCATAATATCAATGTTTCCTTTTGAAATATCCTTTAAACATCAATGACAAGAACAACAGGTGGTTGAAGACTTTTTTCCGAAAGGCAATTTTAATAAGTACATGGACTCAATTACATAATACATTTTCTATTAAATACAAGATAGCAGATGTTACACCAAAAAGAAGCTTCAGTCCATCACTTCTTCTGCCACTCCTCCTGTTCCTTCCTTTCACGGATCACCTCCTCAACATAGGGCTCAAGGTAACGCACGTCCTACATGAAACCAAGGTCACGTCAGATGAAAATCTCTTCTATTAGATAAAAAGGCTTTACCTATTACACAAAAGGCATTATCCCAAAAATATTTCCTTTCAGTGAACTGTTCCAAATCTTACAGAACTTTCTGCTAAACATTTTGCTCTCTGTGTGACAAACAAGACATTATTTGTGTGTGTTTTGTTTTGCATGTCATATTTTTCAATATGTGAACAAAAAGTAAATGTTTGAGCACAAAAACTAAGTACGCATCAAAAAACAAACCCCAACAGACTAAAGTATTCTATCAGTTGAGATGGAAGGCCTCAAGTGTTTTGTAGCTTTAGACTTCCTTACCTCGTCAAATTTCGTCCACTGGTCTTTGGGAAGAATCTGATGTTTCATTGAAAGATCCAGAGCTCGTTTAATGCGGAACATCCTGTCATTGTAAACTGGTTCTGGGAGTCGACGAATGGCTTCTTTCACATCACTGTCTTCATTAATGGTATCGTCCCGCATCAAGCCTGTATAACGTCACGTGGTATCAATTGATACGCGTTTAAAATGAGGTGCCCTTTAAGGCCACATTTAAAAACTATTGTATAGAAATAACGCTTACCAAGTTTGTTGAAACCACATGCATTGTAGTACCACTTTTTAAAGCCCACCATAAGCCTGCTGGTCGCAGCTGCATTGGAACAGGGAACAGGAAACAAACACGCCAAATTATACGGCACATATTATAAACAGCACAGAAAGATAATATTATCCTCTTAAAAACATAAATGGATTATTAGAATTCACAATTCACAAATGTGTGACTGTAGATTTCTAGACAAACGCCAGGCAGGCAATCGTCAGGTTGTGACTCGTGAAGCATGTATTTATCAATAATAAATTCATAGTTGAAATATAGTTATGTTCGAAACATCTTATAATGAATATATAAGAAAACCTATGTCAAAATGACATAGCGCGCACACAAGCCAGTATGGGTAGGGGACACACAGTAGAGGACATCGGTACATTACATTATAAACCTAACAACTGCGTCAACACACATTTGTTATAATAGCACACAGTACAGACAGATTAATAAAAACATGTTTAAAATGATGACACAGAAATCTGACGTTCACAATATTTAAGAAATAAAAAATTTTTACCTGGTGCCCTCGACGCCATTTCTGACCGCTTGGAAAGCCGCACTGAATTCTGGGTGATGTGACGTTTTGTCCGGTGATTGCGCAATATTTTTGCTCACTGTGATTTATGGCAGTAACAAATGACAAGCGCTTTTTGTTCCGTTTCCTTTTCTGCAGCAAAATGTTTTGGGATGCAAACCAAAAAAAAGTGGGCTCTCTGCAAACCAAATTCTACAAAGTAAATAGAATGTCTAGAGAAACAGCCCTGAAAATACAACGTTTAAAGCACTGAATATTATATACCTTTATTTTTTAGCAACAAATGTAATCCTCTAAAAAATGTTTACATAAAATGAAACACCTGTTTATCTTGTGGCATTGAATAAAAAACTCAACCTATCTTTTTGTTTTTTGTAGCAGTTTGTTTACAATAACAAGTATATT
>JAZGTI010008428.1:0-20169 GCA_036877585.1 Botia kubotai | reverse complement strand
TGTCTCTTTGTACCGAGTTGTCAGACAATACGACGTTTAAATGCTGTAAGAACTGCTGTTGTATAGAGTGTCATATGGGTTCATGGTGAGTATGAGCAATGTGTGATGTAAAAGCAGGTCAATATTTCAGGAGCTAAGAGTCGTGATATCACACGAATGATTTTAACATCCAGAACATCAAAGTAAAGAGCCGTGTTAGCATGACGCGTGCTGCTATGAGCTAGCGGAGGAATGACTATTTCATAATAGCCGCGCGGGTGTCAGTGATCCACTGTGATGTTTGAGTTACGCTCTTATCGCTGCTCTTCCTGTCAGTTTTATCTCTGCCGAGTTAAAGTGAAGTCCTGCAACAGTGCCAATATCCACAAACCCCGCCGGACTGCGTGACTGCAGAAGCAGAATGATGAAAAGAGCACCAGAAACAGGCTGTCCAATCAGTGACAAGATCCGTCAGAATGATGTCATCCTTGAAACACCAGCAGTTCTCTTCTCCTGTGTCGTTTTCTTGTGTAGCTCTCTATTTTCACAATCAAATAAAACAGATAAAGTTAGATTTACACTTTAAAGGAAACACAAATAAAAAGACAGTTAGTTTATTGACGCAATCGTGGACAGTTCCCACCCAGACCTCACTGAACAGAGACAATGACTGTGTGTGTATATGATGTTCCCAAAGATAAAGTATCTAGAACATTTGATTTTCAAAGGATCATCAAAGATTCGCTTCCTGGTGTGTAATCTGCTGGTCGTTTCTTTACGTGCTGCGTTATGCAAAAGTGTTTGATCTCTGTCTCTTTTCACAATCTGTCATACGCCAACAGGATGTTTGTCCTCCATGGGACATTTCGAGGTCCAACGAGGACACTTGTGTAAAACGTACTTTTTGCTGTTAATACTTTTTGAATTAACTAAGAACACTGGAAGAGCAACTGGAAACTCTGAGGTGTAGACTGCCAAGAAAGCGCACGACTGATGGTTAGCATCGCCTCACACCGCTGAATGTGAATGTAAACGCTGCGGTTCAGGTAGTTAAAGGCACACTGCACAAACACGAGAGCCGGGCTGTCCAGACGGGTATGTTGACAAGTTTCATTCAGAACCACGGACAGCGCACATTGGTTTTGACTGCTGAAGGATAAACCAGAGCTGTCTGTCAGGAGTCTGACTGTTCCCATGAAAAGCCCAAAATATTACATTTGGATAGACAATGGACCAATAATATCAATCTCTGTAGAACAGGGGTGTAGTGATACGCCAACGCCCCGGTTCGGTTCATATCACTGTTGTGGAGTCATGGTTCAGTTCGGTTCTGTTTGCTGTGAAAGCAGGTTCATGCTATGGCCCCAGCAACGCTAAAGAACTATATCTGTCTGTCTGTCTGTCTCTGTCTCTGTCTGTCTATCCATCCATCCATCCATCCATGGATATAGATAATGATCTAAATATATATATACATAAATATATATACATATAATATTCACATATAAGACTATATTTTGAGCAGCATATAGATTCATGCAATCAGTCGGTGAGATTTTGTGGTTTGGGAATTGGGGGTGATGGAGAAAACTGACAGTCCTTCAGTGCACTCGACGCTTTGAAAGTGTGTGAGAGAGGAGATCAGGAACAAACAGGAAAGTGTGAGGAACACAGAGCAGAGACAGTCTGACATCTGACAGACCATCACTTACATTTATACCTTCCATCCACACGGACAGACTTCAGACGCGCTTCATCCACACGTTTGCTTTTAGTTTTGAGTTAAAGCGGTTCGTGCTTTATTGCATGAAGATTTGCAAACTTTGTAGCGACATTTGTACGTGACATAATTTTACGAAAGCGTCTTTTCTGAACTACAACACACATTTAGGCAGAACTAAAGGGCCTAAAGGGAAGTGAAAGTGCTTGCTTATGTTTAAAGAAGGTTACATTGCACAACTTGGTGAAAGGATCGGTTTGTTTACTTCAGTTCGACTTTTTCATAAATTAAAAAAATGCAATCCATTTATCCACAAACTTTATTTTATTTTTGCATTTAGTGACTCTAAATTACTCCAATACAAAACTCCGTTGTCTTAGGCCGGTCAGCGACCAGGTAGCAATCACCTAGATCCTAGCAACACCCTAGCAACCCCTTAGCAACACCCTAGCAACAAGCTGCTCACATTTTTTTCATGAAGTATCTAGATTTTATTCCAATAATCACAAATAAAGAAGGTAATATAACCTGGCATTACATTTAAACGCAATATCATGCTTTACCTGTCCTTCCCTAAATGTAAACAGCAGCTGCTCGTGTTGTGACACAAAGACGTGACACAGGAATCTTCTGAAACCAAACAGGTGCCTCTTCTCCAGATACACGCAAACCGGCACCTGTATTAATTCTCCAAACCTTTAACACAATTTACTCATTCTGCCCGGTTCACAGCAGACCGCACATATCACAGCTCTGTGTGCGAGCGGAGATGAACGCTTCATTACTCCTGCACATCTGCACTTCATAACTCACCGACAGCCGCATGAATTATGACAGTGTTGCAGAAATGAATGACATTGTTAATTTTATTAGCTCAGAAGACGTTGGCGATACACCGCGTGTCAACACGCCTTCAATAACATCAGCGCCAGGTTATGGATCAGAACACAAGGGCCTCTGTCACAGCATTCCCAATGGGGTCTTCTCTCTGGATCCTGAACCGTTTCAAAGCTTCAGCTGTCGGATCGCTGGAAAATATACGAGGGAGCTAATCACAAACGATTAGCAGTCTTTGAGGTGATGTTATCAAGATGTCTTCTCCTGGCCGAGATCTTCACTCGGAAACACAACAGATATATGGCAAACACAATCTGTTTCATAAGTATTTTGACTTGTTTTCCAGTACAAAAAAATGAATTAAGATGCTTGTTTTCTTTCCCCATTGGCAAATGTCCCAAACTTTTTACAATTTAATGTGTGTTATGCTTCCAAACAAGACAAGACAAAATAAATGTGAGTGTGTCAAAATATATTATGATATTAAACAAATTTAATGCATCAGGTTTTTAAAAAAGGTGAAGATATTTTTACTGGAAAACAACACAAACACTGATTCAAAACATTCTTGTGGTGACGCACACCAGAGAGTTCGCTTGTTTCTCACACCTGGAAATGTTTACCAACACTGTGCACTAACACGTCCGCTTGTTGTCTTAACTAACAGTGCCAAGTAACGTATATTTGACTAACCCGACTATCAAAGCAGGCTCTTAAACTGTATTTAAATTTCTCTGTGGAGCAAAGCACGTTTGTTTGCTCTGCCTGGAAATAAAGGCCATACCGCCTGTCACGTTTACAACAGAAATGTGTGCGAGCGTTGGGGAGGGCCCCAAAAGGATGCTGGGAAGTGACCCTCATGGCAAGACATCCAAACAAAGTGAAAAAAGAGAAAACTCTACCCATTTCACTCCTGATAAGCTTGGGCTAGACTCAGTGATCTGTGTTTACATTGTGGCAAACACATCCACAATTTCCCTCTCATTTCCTCTCTCATTGCCCCTGGAGAGAAAACATTCCTTCAGTTTTTTCCGACCCCAGCTGAGGTAGGTTCAAACTCAGGAAAAGTGATGTAATCAAAGAATGAAGTTACGTACGTGTGAAAACATTTAGGCGAACATTTTTAGGCTCTAAGAATGTTTCCGTAATGTTTTCATTAAGTAACAAAAGCATTTTGGAAATTTAGGAATGTTCAAAAATCGAGTTTTTAGGCATTGTAGTAACATTATTGCCTGGCTATAGGAACGTCAATCAAAATATCTTTTTTATTCTGTAACGTTTTAAAAACGTTCCACTGACTACGTTTTTGATATAAATTATATATAACATTAAAGAAACATTTTACTCATGATACTGCAAGAACATTTTTGAGTACTTTTAGAGAGCATTAGCCAACGTTCTGAGAACGTTCCCCGTAACATGGGGTTTTGGTTGGGAGCATTAGATATCCTTCAGAAAGGGCACAAAAATAACAGTGAAGATCAGCGCATCTTAAATGACCAGATCACAGCGCTTAAATAATAGAGAAGGTATTTATTATACAGCATGTAGCCCAAAAACAACATTGTGTGACGGTTTTTAATGGAAACGCTTCATGACTGAATTCTGTTTCCTGTAAACAACCACATGAGCAGAGAGATTTATTGCTGTTCATTAACTACAGTTCGCCTTCTTCAGCTCAACTTCGGCACGCCATGTACTAAAAACAATATTTTTGTTTCTGTTCCTTAAAAAGACCGTGTAGTCTAATTCAGTTAACCCCAGAAAAGGTTCCTAAACATATTCAAGACATCGTGGCTCAACGTGCCCGTATCTTCAAAGACAAACAGTGTCTCATTAATCAATCCCAGGAAATGTTCACTTGGGAAAACTGCCTCAGAATTTGACGTGCGACGCAGAACTTGTGGCTGACGGAGAATTCCCATCTCACAAATCTCCTCCGACTTTGATTTTCTTTGAGGCGAATCTCACAAACACTATAAATTCAAAATAAAATATATGATTCGCGTGAAGATTGGCCTACAAAAACGGCACAATAATAATACAAATGTCATGTGAAAACCTTTCCTGCTCTCATGAGAAAAGGGATATAATTCCTAAAGCCGGTCTAGGAGAAACCGGCACTAAAGACAGGATTACTTTAGTCTTTGCTCTGTTCTCACGTTTTTGTTTCTGTGCGTTTGTATCTTCCCTCCTGCTTTTGTCTCTCTTTCAGCTGCCTGGTTTGTGTGTCAGACAATGAGCGGTCAAAGGTCGCTTATTTAGGAAACTGGGGTCTTCAAAGCATGCCTTCCCATTTAAAGACAAAAATAGGGATTTGGAGAGCCCACCATAGACTTTAGCCTCTCTGAAGCGGGCTGACTGATGTCATAGGTCACATTCCAATGAACTGGGTCGGTCGTTTGTCTGATACCAGATTGCTGACTCATTATTTTAACCAGGTTTGGTTGGGGGAGAAAGAAAAAGGTTCGAATGCCCGTGAAGAGACACTTTATATCATGACTTCATTATTTTCCTCAGTGCAGTTTGTGTTTTTTTTCACTGGGGCAAAAGGACTTTCAATCTATCCTTGTTTTATCTCTTCTCTTGATTTGAAGAGACACAGAGCCGCCATTGTTGGGAAAAATATCCAGCCACGTGTTTGCCAAGAGGTAAAACTGGCAGGGTTGTGCAATAACAATGTTGTAGTGAATTGTGACCTCTTAACAGGGTTAATGAAGCTTTTTTAATTGTTTTGGTTGTGCTGTCGTGGTGAATCAGGAAACACGCAGACAAAAGTACACTTGAAAAATATTTTAAGGAACAATGTGTGTTACTTTACATAGACATTACAATTGTGCTTTAAAAATAACTCAAATCAACGTACAGTTCTCTGTGTAAACTTTGTCTATATTGTATTATACATGTTTACGCTAATTGTAAAGCTCTCTAGTGCGCTCCTTGTGGCAACGCTAAGAATGCAGCTTATTCATCGAGTTGTAGGTCAATGGTTTGGAATGCATGACATTAAGCTAGCATCGACAGAAGCTTATGACTTCTAAATCAAAGCTAATGTAGAATGAGAGTATGAAATTAGCCCGTATGACCTGCAGACCATCTGAAACAGGTTTCCTCATATGAACTGTTTATACAGACTTACTAACTAAACCAACGTTTTTCTGAAGACACTCTTGTGAAAACCTCACATATTTAGCTAAAGCCTCTGATAACATTAGCATTTATCTGTACGTGCGGTTTACGAGAGGTTATGTAATATGAATGACTCCAGCCGTGGCGTTTGCATGTTTGTCTTGGACCTGACACCCTTTAGCATTTGCGAAAACACGCTATTAATAAAACAAGAGAACAAAATGCTCCTCATATTTTCTCTGATCCTCTCTTCTCCCCCAAATAGTTTTCCCATTATTCCCGGTTTGCATTCTTTAATCGTTGAAATCTGCAACCCGGCACGGGTGACATTCCGAATTCCAGATTTCGAAACGGTGCCTGACGCAGAGAGTACCGGAACGTCTGGTCGCTCAGGAATGCGAAGAAAAGCATTTCCCGAAAGTGATGCGCGACTCACCCTTATCCGTGAGCTCTCGGAAAGGAAAACATGGAAAACTGATAACGCTTCGGAATAAGCGAGTGTTTTTGCTGAGTATTGTTTCTCGTCCTGGCTGTCGCTGATGTGTTTTTACAGAAGGACCAACAGTTTTCCAACCTGTTTGACATTATTCATTATTTTTTGGACTGAGGTTAAAATTTAAACCTCTTTTATTAAAATAGTTGCACATTGTCGTCGGCTTCCATTTGTTTTGAACATAAAAGTTTGTTACTTTAATCAATGCGTGTTTAATCATAATATTTTCTAGACACGGAATTAGCTGAAAACGAAACATCTTTTCCCAGAAGATATCTGGAGTAAATTTCATTGATTCGGTTACATTGATTCTGTGCTGAGCACCTCAAAAATCGTTCTCGCCTTTGCAGTGGTTCCCTTTTCAAAACTGTGCTAATGGCTTTTAAAGGTACAGTACGATTTATAATGAGTGAAACAGCTCCACTTGCACAGCGTGGAACTGGACTTCAGTTGGGAACGTTGACAGGCCCTCAATAGAAATAAATGGCAGGTGCTGTTTTTGCGGTTATACGTCATTGTGATAGCGGAAATGACATTTTATACATTCATGGGTTGCCTTCTTAAAAATATTACCTGCTTTACACATAAGTGGGAATTTACAGAGAATAAATTGCACCTGTTTGATAATGTCTGTCAAATACATAAATGTAAACATTATTTAATGTCCGTCTACATGAGTTCCCCTAAGGTATTATGCAAATTTCACATTAAACAGTGGGCTTTGCTTTTAAATGCAATCTGGCAACCCTGTTTGCAGCATCACATGACACAAACGAAGCTCGTGATTGGTGTGTTAATGTGATAGTTTAAGTAGCTGCACTGCATTGTTGTCTGGTATGCTGATCTTATAATTCACTGAATACTGCATAGTGTAGACTGTACACTACACAGTGTTGTTTAAAAATAGTGAAACAACGAGCGTCATTGTATTTGAAATAAGTGAGACAGTATTAGGTTACATTGTTGCCACATGAACTCCTCATGACGTCCAGTTATAGTCTTGTAAATACAACAGTTAGTTTTGCTTTGGTTGTTAAATTTAATGTCAGAAAGTTTTAACGTTTGCCAGTCCGATAAAAACAGATGACAAAATGATTTCGTTTGTAAGTGGTGCCGTCTTTAAAAGGGTCGAAAGGTCCTAAAAACTCAAAATGACCTTTAATTACTTCTTTCAAATCTTTGTAAACATTTTTGAATCTTTTAAGTGGAGGTGAATATTCATTTAAGTTCAGTTTTGCAATAAAAAAAGTTTTGCATATTGAAATTGTGAATATACAGTGGTTGAATAAATACAGTTAAATGTAGTTGAATATGGTTACATTTTAAACAGTTTACAGGCAAAAAGAAGTCAGATATGAGAACTCCCATATTTGGTCAGCGGAGATGCAACATCAAAGCGCAGCATAAAACGTTACACTTTACCATTAAGCAGCGCAAAACCACATGACCACATGACCACATGCTTGGTAGGAAACAGTCGGAAATGGCCGCAGTGATTCATCTGTCCTTTGTCCCTGACGGACTGATTGCATCATAATGACATCGATGTCACATTTAGCAGCTCTCCACTGTCTGGGTTTCATTCAGATTTAGTAATACGTTCCCTGACAGCACCAGCTGACCTGCTCCAAATAAATAACACAGCGTAGGTTTGGTGGAGACGCGTAAACTTCACTTAGGGCCCAAAATTATACGCCACAAAACCCGCGCACACGCACAGTCTGTCTGCCGTGCGGAAAATAATATGTGTTTACCCGGCCTGATTGATTGGCGCATACATCACATAATATCTGCCTTTGCTTACCGAAGATTCAGTCATATCTCAGAAAGATGTTTACAGTCAATGGAGGGAACGTGGTTTGTGTGGCATGTCAGAACATTGTTTTTATTCTCTGCTCAATAGATAAATGCACAAATTACAACAACCTTTTGCCTCTTTACGAGAGGTTTGTGCATAAACACTGTGAATAAAGGCGGCTTTGGTCTGTGATTTTAAACCGTCAATCGTAATGATTTCGTATGGCAGGTACACTCTTAAAAATAAAGGTTCCCAAAAGGTTCCTCACAGTAGTGTCATAGAAGAACCATTATTGGTTCCCCAAAGAACCATTCAGTCAAAGGTTCTTGATCCATTTTTTTCTTACCTCTTTATAGTCCAAAGAACCTTTATCCACTACAAAGAATCTTTATGTGAAACAAAAAATGGTTCCTGTTAAAGGTTCTTTATGGAATCATACAGCCAAAAATGGTTCTTCTATACCATTGTGAAACACAAGATAAATCTTAATTATGTAACACAAGACACAGCTACTTCATTCTGATAAATATTATCCTGATAAGTTTTAGTCATTAGAACTAAACCTACATTTTAAATGTGAATGAGAACCCATGACCTCAGTGATGCTCTTCAGTTGAGCTACTAAAACCTCCATCATCGTGCGTTCATGTGAAAATGTTTAATGTAAACAGTATATGAGGTGCTGCCATGGCAACACTGTACATCCCTGTAATTAAGAGGGTATGTGTGGCTGTTCCACTGACCTGCAAACAGTGATGTCACAGGAACACTCTTTTTTTCAGAAAGTATGACATCACTGAATACTTACTGAAATAGCTGTTCCAGCGGAAAACCTTTCGACAAATGCCACAAATGTGTGTGAGTGTGTGTGTGTGTTCATAAATGAACTTACCTTACTGTACGTCATACAATATTACCAGACCATTCCCTCCAACAGAACAGCACTTTCCCACATTCCATGTGGAATTTCCATTCAATACCATAATTCCATAAATCTTAAACGGGTTAATAAAATTGGATTATATGTCAAGAGACCTGAGGAGCAGAAGAAAACAGCCACAGCATTGTTAAAACGATCTGTGTGAGGCCCTTCATAACTCCTTCATTTAATATTAGCAATGACTCGACTGCCGACCACACGAGTTTACGTCTGACTGTTTAAACAGAACTAAAACATTTTCAAACACTTTTATTTAACGCCGAGATTGACGTAACATTAATAGAACATTTTTGTGTCATATATATCAGAAACATTCTTCTTAAGTTGTTAATGAAATGTTTTAAAACATTACAGAATAAAAAAAGTGTGGATAACATTCTTACAACCATACAGTAACGTACAGTAACGTACCATACAACATCTAAAAAAACTGATGTTTTGAATGTTCAGAAAGTGTTTTTAATGTTTTAATTACTTAATGGCAACATTGGGGAAACGTTCTTACAACCTGAAATTGTTAGCCAAGTTGTATTACATGTATTACAATTGTTGATTTGATAATGTGTATTAACAGTGACCTGAGGCTTGAGATACTGTCCTTTAACCTGAAGAATCATGCCTAGAATGACGTCGTAATTATGAGTTTATGAGTATGTTTGCCATATTTTCTGACTTTTAACAGACTTTTGGCGATTCCAGTACCTGTAAAATCGGTTCTGAAGGAAAAACACACTGCATGTGTGACAGGAGACTGTGAGGTATAACAGCTGAATGAGTGAGTTTGTTGGCAGGCTGACGGAGGTTAGATACACATTCAGGGCTGATTCTGTAGCCGTCAGTGTTACGCTTCACTGGTCAAGAGGCTTGTGTTATTCAACCCATTTTAATCTAGTTTACGGTTAGAATCTGTGGAATCAAACCTGAGGGCGTTCTACTAAACTCGGATTAACTCGCAGCTGGTTTGCTAGTTCATTTACTGACTTATCAGCCCCACACGATAATGAACAATGACAAACAAGATCTTTTCAATACCTCAGTTCTTTCTAGCAATGAGATGACCTGGAGATCAAATAAATACTGTCCAGCTAACAATTTAAGGTTGCAGTAACATTTACCTAACGTTTACATTCAATAACGTAAACGTTAGAAATGTTATTTTGAATGTTTTAGGAACGTTCATGTTTTTGGCATTGTTTTAACGTTCATGCTGGGTTATAAGAACGCTTTTCAAACTTTTATTCTTTGACGTTCATAAAACATTCCACTAACAACTTAAGAATAAAGTTTTTGATCATATGATTGTTAATGTTAAAAAAAGTTGTATTAACATTACTGCAAGAACGTTTTAGAGAACGCTAGCCGACATTATGAAAACCTTCCCTGTTAGCTAGGTTGCTTCTCCTTCAGTTAAAGGCCAGTGATCTCATGACTGTCTTATTGTTGTAAAAGAGAAATCAGCGTGTAGTAGCTCAGAGCTGCTGATTATGGTTCTAGCAGCGCTCCACACCTGGTCATCACAGGTGCATGCTAGTTCAGTACCTGTGAGAGCGACGTGTCCCCAAAGCGGCCCGACAGTTCTGCTGTTCCGAGAAACTGGAAAGTTTCCAGCTATCAGGAAATGTCCTCAGAATGTTAACAGTCTCTGAAAGTTATCTGAAAACGTTCTTGCAGTATTGCTTGTTGAACACCTTTTAACCAATCATATCAAAACTGTTATTCGTAATGTCAGTGGAACGTTCCTAGAACTTTCGAAATAACACGTTTTTGTTTCGTAGTGAACACGACAGTTCATGTTCTAAAATATTCATCAAAGTTGTCGTGTGATTGAAATCTGTTGCAGGAAATGCAGTTAAAGATGCAGCTGTTAATATTTAAACCGTCAAACTAACCGAGCAGCTCCGTCTTTTCTTGTGCCTTGTGACGCTGTTTGTGTGGATTTCTCTAAGAACGTGTCTTGTGCTTTCATGATGCTTACAGACACGTGTGCTGGCTCACACGGCAGGTTGTCTGCTGCAGGGTGGATGTCACACACTGGTGCGCTTTGTGAATCGAGGACGCCCTCGTAATCATTAGTCAGCTGTTCACAAGTCGAACTGCGCGCAGGTCTCCAACAGACACATTACAGACACAAAAGCTGATTCATCTTAAAGGGAAAGTCACCCATAAATGAAAACTGTTATTAAAGCTGCAATCCATACATTTTTGTACAGTATAGATATAGATACAGTATAGAGTTCCCAGATCATCATCTTTCTGTTTACAAATGGACATTTCCCCCCAAACCGGACGACACTAACTGCTGCACGTTTGTAAAGTGACGACATGATTGGTCGTAACCCTCATTCTGTCACAAGACTTCCCTCCAATCTGTAACCCTAAAACTGGTAACCAGTCAGATCATGCTGGAATGACAGATCATTCCAGCATCATGTTGTTCTCATGGAGAGTTCATGCCAGATTCAGTTGCAATTCACCAGGGTGATAAATGATAGTCTAACTATTAAACATAACTAATATTAATTTCTAATATTATGAATTATTTTTCCTATTTAACTTTGCACGTTTTTCACAACTTTTCTATTATTGTGCCAGTGATTTAACATGTACTGTAAACATTTGTATCATTTTGCAAAACAGAAGCTTTTTTCTAGTTTGTATTTTTAACTCCACTGTATGTAGATGAACATATACAGTTTACATATACACTTACATTTACATATACATATACACATAAGTTAACTAGATAGACTGCAAGTTAAATTGACAGTGTTTTGTCAGTGAATCTGGGTGATTTTGGAGATGAACGCTAGCGTGCACAGCTGTCACGCATTCATTTCCCATGACGGTAACTGAATGTTTGATCACATTTGTACAGCATTTTCTGTAGTTGGAAGACGTTCCGGTACAGAACAGCCAGTGCAGAAACGATGCTAAAAGCATCAAGCAAATTCACCAACTAAATTATTCATGCTGCACATCAGCAAAAACCACACGCACGCACACGTGACTGGAATGTTTGATAAAATGATTTTTATTGATATTAAAAATGAAAGTACATGAATTGTGCATTTCAGCCGTTCTAGTGTGCAGAGGTTCAATCACTCAGAATGCACACAGGCTGCGTGAGCTACTGATGTTAAACGGTTGCGGAGGAACGTAAAAATAATCCCTTCGTTTGTTGGCGCAAAAGGATTTTGCATTTACTTTGCGCCGTTCATACTGGAAGTTAAGTAACCGATTCGAAAGCAAACAGAGAACGCAGTTCTTGCAGCTATAACATATCAAATAAAACATGGGATGTTTAAATAATACAAAATAATGAGTGACAATTACAGTAATTGCACCCCTTTATCACAACTGATATGAAGAGTCACGTAAATATTCGCTTATCAATGGGTGCATTTCCATGACCTTACAGTTGGGCACGTGCAGGAAAAGATATTGCTTTGATGTCCATTCTTAGCGTTGTAGTTTATGGAGTAGGTTTGCAGTGGTCCTGCTTGTATTCCCAAAATCTTGAACCAATTCGCAGAACTCTGCCACTTTTGAGCCGTTTGCTAAATCCGCTGGAATTTCCTGAGCATTTGGGGAAACTGAGGAACGGTTACTAAGGTAACCCTTCAACAGAGATGGACTGAAAAGACACCATACAGAAATGGATACAAGGATTTATTGATGATATTTTAAGATGGCAAGATTGTGTTAAAGGGATATCCTCACTGATAAACAGTCCTTTTTGCCATGGTGACATCATAGTGAATTTGTTACATACTGCACTTCAAATACTCAGCAGCACGAGGAAACATTGAACCCTGGACATCACCTCCATACTTCTGCATGCTTCTTTTTCCCCCCACCCCAAAAAAAACCCATGGGCCAAACTTAAATGGACGGTAGGCAGTTTTCGGAGAGACTAGGAACAGCAACCCAGCTTTAAAAGCCTAAGATCCCGCCCTCTTTTTAAAGCCACACGCCCCTTCAACACAAATGCGCAGATGGTTTGACAGGCAAGTGGGACATCCTATCATTGCATTCGGACCGAATGCAACGATTGGATGAATATTTTACGCTCCTGCGCCTTCCACAGAAGATATATTTAGACCCCTGATTGCTATCAAGATGCAAAAAGACAACCAGCATCATAAAAAATGTTTCTGGGAAAAAATTACCGCCTTTAAGAGAATCCGTAATTATGTTAAAACAAAGAAAACGAAACTAAAGTTGCTTTGAAACAATTGTAGCTTGTATATAATCACGGTATATAAAGACCAGGTGTACACAGACACTTGAAATAAAACTCACATATTTACTGTTGTTGTTTTTTACAGAAATCCATTTGGCAGATTAAAACGACATGCAGGAGGGAGAAAAAGTCTTCAGAGTATCTGCCTGTTTCTGTATTACAAGCGTTCCAGCGATCCGGGCTGTTAAACTGTCGATTTTAAAATTGCTCTGCGGCGAACCCAAAAAAAGCGGAGGAAGTATTTTTTGGTACAAAGCTTCTACAAAAGCATTTACATGTAAAATGGGAATCAGGAGAGCGTCAAAAATAAAATCCGTCCGTTGCGCATCAGTGCTGTGTATATTACTGTATTTGGACCAATTTTAATATATAATTTTATAACAAAATAAATAATGCCTTTATACAGTGCCCATATTTATATTTAACAAACAAACAAAGAGAAAGCTTGGAGGCTCATTATGCAAGATACAGCTCACACTAAAAGAATATTACATAATGTCCCTGGAAACTAATATAATATATAATATATTCATATTTTATATATATATATATATATATATATTCAAGTATTTGTTTTCAGGCAAAAGCATGTGAATATTACTGATAAACGTTAAAAATATATGTTAGTTGACATTATTGCGTTTTTTTCCCTTTGAATTGATATTTGTGCCTTTCTTCAGAACTGTAAATAACGTTACGAAAACATTACGTCTCTTTTGCAACGACAACAGTGTCACGGTAGCAGACACCGAACATCGGCCTTTTTTCCTTTTTGCTTGAAGCATTTCACGAAAAAAAAACATAGAAAATAGAAACATCCCACTTTTTCAGAATCATAATGTCCGTCTTCCTGCAGTGCAAAGCGGAGGTTCCGTGCGGCCACGCTAGCGAGGAGAGAAGTTCTTTCCTGTAAGCGTCTCTAGATTGCTTGTCCTTTAATCGCAACGCGACGACCCCGTGCAGCCAATACGCTCGTTTTCTCGTCCCAAAGTCACACTTTCCCTAAAACGGAAAGTTGAATAATTTTTTTAAGGAAAAACGTGCTTTTCAACCCTTTCCCAAAGCTAGCACCACGACATTTTGGAGCCACACGTTCATAGTCCATATAAAAATAGTGCCTTTTAATTTACTTAACAAGAACTTCGACGTAATCCGTGGCGATGTGCAACTCGCAGACTCTCTGCGTTTCATCTGTGATCACAAGGTGCTGGAACAGGAATCTAATTCGACAATTCCTTACAGTGTGGATGTCCCTTGATAGTTACAGGTGCAAACTAATATGTAAAATGATTAAAAGAGAGGGAGGATGCAGTGAAATGAGTTCTGTCATGCTAGCTGTTCCTTCAGTTCCGACGTGGCCAATTCTTGGAACCGGCCAAACGAAGCGGTTCGCTGGCGTCTTTCTTTTGCCTCTGTGCGAATTGCATTCTAAGTTTTCTTCTGTGGTTTTTCGATGTCCTTTTCGTCGGTGCATGAAACAGCAAGAGTAGAAACTGGAAGAGCGTGTGAGCGTGTCTGGTGCGGAAGGAAGGTGGGTTGTAGAGGACTGCCACAGAAATGACGTCAGAGACACAAAGCTTTGACCCCCTAGTCTGTTTTATCAACTTTGTGCAAATGGTTCTGCTTTCACTTGTGGCTGTCATAGTTTTCTGTGGGAAGCACAACAGGTGGACGCTTGCTGGAAAGAGTGATGAGAGGTCGATGGTGGTGGAGCTGCTCCTGGGCCCGGATCCTCTCCGCCTGCCGCCTGAACTTCTTGGCCCTCAGGATGGCCGGGACGCCCCTCCGTAGCCTCTGGGCGGCCTTGCGTTGCCACAAATCGTAATTGTAATATTTGACGGTCACGTGCTTTCTTGGGACCTCCTGTTGCGATGAAAAGCAACAACAATATAAAGGTAAGAAAATATCTCCAAAAACAACTCAAAATTCAGAAAGAAATTAGAGCTTGTTTATTTCTTTTAATGATCTCAAAATCAGGTCGACTCATGTTCAACAATTTCAAAGACTGACAACCCAACAACAATTGTTGTAAGAACGTTTTCCAAATGTTTCCAGTAAGTAACAAAAACTTTAAAAAAACTTAAAATACCTCAAAATAAAGAACAACCAGCAAGGAGATAAAGACTCGAGTTATATAAGCAGCATTCAGGATGACCCCGAGTATGTGCTGAGAATTTACTATAAATTTGAAACCAACAGATAATCTCTCAAAATGACATTATTTTCCACCCAATCAGCAGTTTTGGAATGATACTTGTTTAGTCATTCTAGCTTGTTTGGCTGTTTTGGTTGAACCCACATGCTAGCATGCTTGTGTTCAGCAGAAACTGCACAAGATGTTCAAGATGGTGAACTTGATAAACTTTTGGAGAGTTGTTGTTTTCTCATGGCCGACGTACCTGTTTTAATGCTGGCATCACAGGGATGACCTGCAGGGACGAGGCTGAAACGTCCCTCTCTGATTTGGCGGGTTTAGCGCAGTACTGTTGTAGCAAAGCTAGGTTGCAGCTTCTGAAACAACACTCTTCGACGATCCCACGACGCGGAGAATGTCGATTGTTCGCCCTGCTCGGTTGACCTGCAAACACAAAAATAAACGTCATGAGTCTATGGGTGACGTGCAGAATAAGTGAGACACTCTGCTGTAGTACGAAAACAAGCAACGCATATGTTAAACGAACGTGTAAAAGATGTTTCAGCTGTAGCCTGTCTGTTAATCTTGCTTGTATTTGAATACAATAAGTAACCTTACTTGGCATTTCATGCTTTATGTGTTGTTGGCTCATGATAAAAGCATCTTTTACGCGAACATATATGTGAAAACATTTACAATTACTCAAACAACCTTGCTGGAAAATCAATGTGAAGATGAAACGTTGTTGCTGGTTTTTAGGTGGTCCAAGCTGGTAGGCTGGTTTACGATCTAAATTTGCTAGCTGGGCTGTTTTTTCCGTCAGCTAGTTTCCATTAAAACATGGTAACATGTTCAACAACCCCGGCAAACAAGTCAGTGTAACTCAAGCTAACTTGATTTGATCGTCAAAACAGATTTGATCATCAGTTCATTGTTTTTGGACCGGGACATATTTGCGGCGCGTACAATACAGCCAAATTCAGTGGCCCAAAACGGAGTGTGTTTATTTGTTTTCTCATCTGAACTGATCTTGTTATGCCGTCTAATTGAGCCGTTGTTAAATTAGTTTGAGGAATTCACCAGGAACGCGTTCCAGAAATTCAGAAGAGGGGTGAAGGGCAAAAGTCTTAAGAGCAAATGATACAAGCATCGCACATCCTTTCACCTTGTCCTCTGCCAGCTCCGCAGAGATAAAGACAGCATGAACGAGGGAAGAGGGGAGGGGTGGAGGAACTGGTTTGGCACGAAGGATGGAAGATACAGGACACGGTAATGAAAGGGGGGGTTTGGCTTGTAACAGGAAGGAACAATTGATTTTCAGTCAAATATTTGCACTTTTCACAGCTGCAACCGTTTGAAAAGGGGGATTCCGTTTTTTTGTAGAATAGGAAACATTGAACCAGTGCAGATCTGGTGGATGGGGGAAAATCTGTGCTGGCCCAAATTAGATAATGATGGTTCTGGGCAGCCGGGCCTCTGCAGCCAAAAGTACACAAAGCACCTGTCTGTTCGTCAGCGCTGGCGTGAGCAATACCACAGATTTTAAGACGCTGTGGTTTTGACCCCCTCTATATGCACGCGTGTGGTGCAACCCCAACAGCACAATGCATTGATCTAGAGGCGTTCGGTAAACGTTGCATTGAAATGTTGGCGGTTATCTGTTACGCTACATAAGCAATGAAGCTGTCTCGGTCCATCCAGCCGTGTAAAAGACTTTGCAATCGAGTGTAGCCTGGGAACATTTTTGGGAGGTGAATGGAATGCCTGTTGGGTACTATTCGTTTCACTGGAATGTGCACGTCAACAAACAGCCCGTCGTGGCTCGTTCTGCGTCCTTTTCAAACGCAATCGCCGATTTGGCGACAGAACGCGCCCGGTCTCGGCGCGCGCTGCAACGGAGCGATGCGGTGCCGAACAGGTGGCGATCCGTGTGCGCAAGCCGAGAAAATACAGAGACGTGTGAGTGTACGTACTGAAATAAAAGCCTTTATCTTCGCAGACGAACTGGAGAGCGTCCACCAGCTCTCCACCACATAACGTTTCGGCCGAGGCGACCTCGAAGACGGACAGGGTTAGAAACAGCATGCATACGGGCATCCGTATGGACCAGCACATCTGCATGACCTGAAGAGAAAACATTCATTTTAGTTCGTAACAGACCATTTAGAGACTTTTTAACATTTGTCGTGGGGTTTTATAGTGTAATCAGTGAACGATCACCCCGTGTGAATACATACTATTTTAACTGGGCTGTAAATCGCTTTGGATGACAGGGTACGTTAAATGCATACACGTACACGCGAACTTTTACTGGTGTGCTGTATTAGCTTACGCACAAAACTTTACGCATGCATAAATATCTGTATAATGACGTTTACGACAACATTATGCTATGATACAGTGTGGATGAATACTGTACATCTGTCATTATGACCTCAGAAGACGTGCATGTTATACAAACTCGTTTCTACGGGTCGCCGAAATAAATAATGTAATACTGACATGCACGAGCACAGAATTAGAAAACGTTGGGTTACGCGTCTTGTTTCTAACGACAGAAGTTTATTCCCAAATATCTGCTGACCAACAATCCTGAACGTCTTTCTAGAGTAACTACACGTTTCTACAATGCAGCGAATTCACCAGTGCAGTACTTATCCGGTTCCACGTTCGCATGCATCGACTTTTTAATGACATGCGTAACGCTGAAAGAGACATTGCTTATCCGAGTTTGCATCTGCTGTGTCTCGCTCCTCATCGACCTTCAACAAGTTGCAAGTTCCTCACAGCTCGGCATGTATTTTTGCCTTAAATTCCGCACATTTAACACGCTGTCGCCCCCTTGCGCAAGTTTTCTCTTGTGCGCAAACACGAAGTGTCAATAAACATCCCCGCGCGCTACCCGAACCGCTCGCGCAAAAGAAAACCGCACGATTACTTAAAAATCTCCGTTTTCCGTCCGTGTCATTTTCCGACTTTATTTAGAATTGAATCCTATTTAACAGCAGTCGCAAAAACATGTTTCTGCTCATGCATCCTGTTTCAGTTTTACAAAAGGTTGTGAAAAGTGTCCAAAAATGTTTTACCTTGTTTATGAAACTGTCTGTTCTCAGGCAGGGGTGACAAAAAGAGTGTTTTTGTTGGTCCTCCATGACACTGTGCTGTGAGGTTAAAAATACCGTGCTGTTGTATTTGGTGGAGTAAATTGCAGGTTGTATTAGTTTCCCCGGTTAGTGTTAGGATGTTGTGTGGAGCTGTCCCAAAAATCAGGCGACAGGCAAAAGTTCTCTGAGAGAAGCGTTATATACCCAAACCCGCCCCTTAACACCCCCACCCGCCCCCTGTGCTGCCCGCCCAGTGCGCATGTCTGAGATGAGGCAGAAGAGGTCAGAATCTCCAGAAGTGCCAAGTGATTATAATTGATAGTCGACTACAAAATACACGCGTCATAAAACCATCGTAATTATGGAATCCGTGCCAAATGAGTTGAACACAGCCAATAAACCAATGCATGCGTGCGTAAATACATCATCACACATACATAAATCGGCGTTTTATTTATGACACGAAAGACGGGCGAGAATTTGTCGTTTTCACAGAGCAGTGCGTGAGGAAAGTGTCCGGATGGAGAGGAGCGATTATAAAACGCGTTATGGCGCATCTCCTCTTATATTCACCTGCCTTATCGATCGAACAGTAGCTGTAATGATGGTAATTCACTTTACCGGCTGAGCCGTTGAGGACACTGGCAGGATATTGAACAATTAGCTGGACTTAAATTGAACTTAAATTGCTTTGATTGGATTACAAGGAAATGTCATCCATCACCTGGCGAGTAATACGGGCCATTACTTGACGCAGATGCTGTTTTTCATGGGCACCTGTCTCCACCAGATCTGAAACACAGGGCCAAAAAGTCTGCCCTCATCTGACTGAAATAACTTTTAACACGCTTTAAATGAACGCGTGCGTGCGTGCGTGTGTGTGTCCCTTTAAATAAAATGATAGCTGTAAGAACGTTTCCCTAACGTTCCCATTAGTAACAAACAGGTAAAGTTATTTGGAAAGTTTAGAATATCCCGTTTTCAGACGTTGTTTTAACGTCATTGCTTCGTTATTTAATTCTGTAACCTTTTTTAAACGTTCCACTAACAACTTAGCAATAACCTTTTTGATATATGGCATGTGACGTTAAAAATATTCTACTAACGTTACTGTAAACACGTTTTGGATACCTTTGAGAGAACATTTGGAAAACGTTAGCCAATGTTGTGAGAACGTTCCCTGTTAGCTTGGACGCGTGTTAAGTTGTTCGGTTATGGAAGTGAGAGGAACAGTGAGGTAACAGCATTGCGCCCCTGCTGGCGGGACGAGGAATGACGCTTCATGAAAAAGGGCCTGCTGGCATGAATTATCAATGCACTCTGTTACTGGAAGTGCTATTATAAAGACATTAAAACCCTCGTCTCCTATTATCCATCAGATGAGGGAAGCAGGAAACCCAAAAGATCTGTAAGGGTCCTGCAATAAATCACTCCTCTGTGCATTTTCATCTGGGCCTCATAGACGTGCAGGATAACGGAGAGAACGGCCAGCGATATAAGACCAGTCGGTCCAGTACAAATCATTATCCACTTTAAGAGGCACCACGCAGGTCAGTCTCCACCTCTGACATCAATAAGGAGGTCAGGTGAGGTGATACGACAAGCTGAGTGTCGAGTCGATAGACAACCAGCAGTATCTTACCTCACTGGAATGATGTTCAGTTAAACACAAATGAAATCAGCAAATGATAGCTGTACTTTTAAACTTAAAGACTCACTGTACTTGTGTTAATTTATGTTCATTTAAAGTAAATGTTAATTTACTTTTACTCTCCTTCAGAGCTGTGTGTGT
>JAZGTI010008427.1:0-20171 GCA_036877585.1 Botia kubotai | reverse complement strand
ACCTTAGATACACAAGGTAACTGATATCACAAAGCAGGTGTTACATTGCTGCAAACAATTTTATGTCACTCAATGTAACAGGAGACAAAGCTGTGTTTCGACATCTGTTAGCAAAGCCCATGTGGTTAAAGACAGAAATACAGTAGCATTCACCTTCAGATGACAACATCATTCATTTAACTCTCGTTTTGTTACAATGTGCCAGCTAACAGGAAATGTTCTAACAGAATCTTGGCTATTGTTCTCTCAAAGTTATCAAAAACGTTCTCACAGTAATGTTAGTAGAACAATTTTCCAACATTATATATCATATATCAAAACTGTTCTTCTTAAGTAGTTAGTGAAACGTTTTAAAAACATTACAGAATTAAAAATGTTTAAATAACATTCCTAAAGGTTTTAAAATAACATTTTTAACATTTTTGTTACTTAAGGAAATGCTAGTGAAACATTCTCACAACCTAAAATTGTTAGCTGGGGCGTCTGTAAATGTAGCTTTGAAGCTGAAGTCTGAATGCTCTGATCCATGTGGATGAATTTTGCACTTGGTTTAATATTAATGTATCATAGCCCTGCTGACACAGATTCTACAGTGGCTCTGTCACCAATACGGCCAATGCGCAAAATATTTCACAGGTTAGTAGCAGCTTTAGTAGACTGCACTCATTTTTGTCAGTTAATGCAGTATAACATGTCTGCCACTAGAGGCAGCAGTGGTGGCAGGGTTGGGGGGCATATTTATTTTCACATTTACATTTATGCATTTGGCAGACGCTTTTATCTAAAGCGACTTACATTGCATTATACTATACATTGTTTCTAAGTATGTGCAATCCCTGGGTTCGAACCCATGACCTTGGTGTTGTTAACGCCATGCTCTAACCACTGAGCTACAGGAAAGCAGCTATTTACGTTTTGTTATGTAAATAGCTTTGCATAATCTAAATGCTACAGTATTATAAAAATATATCACTAAGGTAGTGTTTCTATTGTTCTGTTTCTTGTTTTGGACAGGGATGTGGCACACAGGCTGCACGGTTAGTGCATAAACCCAGTGGCCAAAAAAAAAGGCCAAATGCCCCAAAATGCCACACACGCACACGCACGTAACACATTACATAACATGCGAAAACATTGATGTAAATTCAGGTCAAATAGCAGCCGTGGTCGGAGATGTTTGAACTTTAATATCGAAGTTATAGAACCAATCAATATCATTTGTTGGTTTTGTTTAGGGACATGCTGGTTCATTCAGACATGTTGGAAAAAACATTCAACGTATCAACGTAATAGACCATGCTCAAGATGTAATATTAGTTCACTTAAACGTCTGTAAAAAACACAATGTCATGGGTTTGATTCCCAGGAAACACAGAAACAGAATGTATATCCAATTGCAAAGCTTTGAATAAAGTATCTGCCAGATGTATAAATATAAATCTTAAGAAACTGGATATATAATGTCTTACAGAACTGAGCCATAGGCCTGCAGGCCTAATGAGTTCTGAAATGGTGTTCTGAAATGGTGAAAAACTGGATTTTGTCTCCCCCTCATGGGACAGTCAGAACAATGGTAAATGAAGGACAAAGGGACAGACTGTTAATCTTAGGACATCATTTAGTTATTTTAGTCATTTTGGTAGTTGAATGAAGACTCCGTTGTGAATCACAGAGATTGTAATGAAGACTTTTTTTAGATCGTTTTGGACCATCTTGTCCTTTATTTAGCCCAGTATATAGACACAATGTCCCACACCACTAAGCTACTTCAAAACGTACTCCAAACAGCAGGGGGCGCTACACATCACCACAGTCTGTACACAAACCTCTCATAGTGTGTAATGGTGTTATGGTGTAACTGTCTCTTAAATTTTAAGACTCATTTTCATTACAGAATGTTGTTTGATTACAGTATGTTAAGAAAAAGTAACATTTGTACAGGAAATGATCGATTTATGTTACATGAACATGTTTTTGGAGTTGACAGTGACTGGGCAGTTTACTGGTTGTATGCCTGTTTTATCACTGGGGGGCGATCAGAGAGACTTTAAGATGTGGGTTAAAGATACTATTCACCTGTCAGCAAGATGCATTCATGTGCAGTGGACTGGCTGGGGTGTGAGGTGGTGATCCATTAGTGGTGCTGTGAGGCAGAACAGTCCAGTTTCTGATTCTAGCCGGTAATGAGCATCTTGTGGAGAGTCATGAGAGGAGGTGAGACAGGCAGGAAGTTCGTTAGATTCATTTTTTTGAAATGTGCTGAAATGGACAACAAGCAGCACAATTTAATACAGAAGCTCTCTCTTTATCTTTTCTCTCTGCAAACAAATGCAGAGAGAGCATTTGTTTGCCCTGTTATATCCTATTATATAAAATTAAGACACAGTTTAAGGCTAGCCTGTAACATCCACATATTGTAATATTATGTTTGCATTACAATTCCATTAAATCATTCATTATCAGTCATTATTGATGCACAAAGCCTTATATTTGCACAATACAATGTAATTTTATTAAATACATAAAAAAGGTTTATGCTGAATTTTGTCTTTTCAACTTTAGCTGTTGTTGGCTTTCACTTAATAATACTAGCTTAATACTTAACTTATTACTACCTTAATATTTACTTTAACAAATATTTAGTTACTTATTAAATCAAACACTAATTTAAAGACCACCCCAGACCTGCCTCAGACCCCTGGTGCTTATATAGGCCTTAGCCTTACTACTTTTAGCTGTTTTTATAAAGTCCCAAAAATATTAATATTTCAGGTTTCTATCATTTTGTGCAGATTTGCTTTTCTGTTAGGCAGATAAACGAGACCACACACACATTCTCACAAACACCTTGAATGGCTTCACTTTAATGGGCAGGATATCCTCTCTGAGATTAATCACTTAGCCCTTATCAGACATCTACCCCATGACCTGAAAACCTTCTTTTCTCTCTCTCTCTATCTCTCTCTCCTCTTTCTGTCTCTCTCTCACACACACGCACACGCTTTTTATAGGAACACAAAGGCATAATGGTTTTTATACTGTACAAACTGTATATTCTCTCCCCCCCCACACCTTGTGGGGACTGTCAAAATGTACTGGTATTACTGTACTTATAGGGACATTTGGTACCCATAATGTAGCAAACACCAGGACTACACGAATATATACACAAATCACCCAACCTATACATCCTCATGTTTACACAAACACACACACAAGGATGAACACTTACATACTGTATATAAGTATAAATAAGTGTATATATATATATTTGCACATATAATGCTTCTCTATTTAAATAGGCCAATTCCATTGGCTCAGTGAAGATCTCATCAGTGAAATGCAACTCAGCATCAAATGATGTCATTCTTAAATCTGTCTTTGCGGGTTGTGATGTCATTCTCAAAGAGGAAACCGTGTGTGGTGATGTCACTCCTAAATGCGATCACATTGGTGCCATGCGGTATGTTCTTTATGTCTAAATCTGGAAGGTCATGAGACCAATGACATTAACCTCATGATCTTATGGGAAGACAAAGTGACAGAAGTGGAGGTGGGAGATGACTGACAGTAGGTAGGAGAGCTCCCAAATAGATCTTCCATGTTGACAATGCCCAAATGAATCACAAAGCTACCAGAATACACCCAGCGATCAACTCTGCTATCCGGCCAGTAACTGATCTATAAGAAAACAGTTTTATGAGTCATACTGGAAGACCTATCACTGTGACTCTCATGAATGATGTAATTAGTCTATATGGATAGTGATAGGCCAATACACACACTGAATGAATGATGCAACAAAGCAGCAATAAGTGGAGAGACGAACAGATCAAAGAGCATTTTGTATTCTCGGGCCGTTCTCTGGCCATGTGCTGATTGTGATTATTTTATTTTAGAGGATTTTAACTGCAGTGTTGTGCTAATAGAACTGATAACGTTCATCAAATAAAAACAAAAAGGGGCATTTAAGGGAAGGTATTTGAACATATGACACTACGAGTACAAGGTGGGTTGGGACTCACGCTCTAATCTAATGTAAATGAATGAAATGTACCTTCCTCAAACGGCACAAAATCACTCTCTCGCTTATTCACCTTCACTATTCTTTGGAATAATCTTCCAAAATAATCTCCCAAACTCTGTTCGGTCAGCTGCATCCCTCACAATATTCATGAAACAGCTAAAAACCTTCCATGAATACTTGACTGGAAAACTCTCTCCCTATCCACAAAAATTAATTACTCAGACCCTTTTTCTCTCTCCCTCAACAGGTATCATCTCAAACAATTGTTGGAACAATACATGCCAATACATGTTTTTGCCTCCCTACATCACTTCATTGTTTAAGTCACTTCGGATAAAAGCGTCCGCTAAATGTCTACATGTAAATAAAGCCAAAATTGGCAGCATTTGCACACGTGTATGTATTATTCTGCCCTTGTTTTTCTCTAATGGTTTAATGTTAGACTGTTGGGATGAGGGGGATCCAGTCTCACTTTCTCTGTTTATCAGATGAGCTGTGAATTCTCCTGTGAACTCATTCTGACTGAAAATAGAGTTGTGACATGCCATGCTAAAGAGAGGAAGAAGAAGAGAAAGAGACACCAGCAGGCTTTCCTTGTTTATTTACATGTGTGTAAATAAATGTGATCCTGCACAAATATTTTTAGCAACCAATGAGCAGCGTGTTTATATTTGGATTTAATAACCAATTTTACTTTCTCCTCTATATTTAACTAGATGTCACAATTAAAGTATTTTGGAGGATCGAGAATAATTAAGGTTCAACAAACATCAACAAACGCAAACAATGTAACGCAAACATCCAAACCAAGCAACTGCTTTTAGACATTGCTCTTAAAAATCCTACAGCATATGCTGTATGTTAACTCAGAGTAACTCAGGTGCCAACACTTCTCAGATCTCTGAAGAAATGCTTTCAAAAGTGACTTAGATATCCTATTGTTTACCCAAAGAACTTCAATATATGTAGTTTGCAGCAAAGTATGCAGTAAAATTGTCCTTTTTGAAAGTTTTCCAAAGGGTTCCACCAGTATAGTGACCTGAGGAACTCCAAATTATTCCTTCTCCTATTATTTTTACATTAATTGAAGAAGTATGGTGGGGCTAAACTACAATAAAATACATGCTTGTTGGCCAATGCTTGTTGGCCATGGATATATTTATGGTGGAGTATGCGTTACCTCTGCCCTAGATGAAGTATACATACATGACCTTCTTTTTTGTTAAATGAGCAGCAGGATAAACAGACAGCTGAACATGAGATGCACAGACTAACTGTGGAATGCATGTCACATTCCACTTCCTTCTGTGCGAGTGTGGGAGAGAAAAAGTGAGTGAGAAAGAGTGAGTGAGAAAGAGGCAGAGAGCTGTGCATAGAAACTGTGCTAAAAGAAGGTACATTCCTGTCTTTGTTTTTCCTTGTCTATGGTGTAAACCCTCACACACCGATCAGTGATATCACACACATGGAATGATGTTTTTGAACAATGCCTTTCAACACCTTCAGGAGTTTCAGTCTCTCTGTTCTGCGGTTTGCTGCCTTCAGTCCATAAGGTCATACAAATACCAATATCTTATATCAAGACTATTATACCATTCTTGACCTTATTCTCATAACCTTTTGAGTTTATTTGTATTTTTTTACATCTACATTTACATTTATGCATTTGGCAGACGCTTTTATCCAAAGCGACATTGCATTATACTATACATTAATTCTGAGTATGTGCATCTCTTGGATCGAACCCATGACTTTGGCGTTTTAACGCCATGCTCTAACCACTGAGCTACGTTTTTATTTATATTAACACCAGAATGTAGTTGTATCGCAAAATAAAGGCAAATCGAACGTTTCTGGATCACAGCTCAGAAAAAAAAATCCCATGATATTTATTTTTTCAAATTTATTGTTCAGTATTTAAATAATAATAATAACAGTAGGTCATGAACAGCATTAGGAAGCTTCTTCATGTACAATTGAGACCATTTACAGGGGAAACATATAGCAGGCAATGGGAAGTGTAAAAAAATAAAAACAAATAATAAATTACCCCAAGCAGCATCATCTATTTAGGAAAAAGACAAGCATTGACATAAACTCTTAGGATTATAGGTTCAAATATACATAAGTGCTTCAACATACAAAAATACATTGTATTTATAATCAGATTTCAAAGACACTTTATAGTTGATTTGCATGTTTTTTTAGGAGGAGGAACTTGGATTTTGGAGGGCAGCCAGTGACCTTTATCCTAAACAACATAAAGAATTTCACTGCTGAACTGACGGAGTGCAGATTTTAAAGCCAACCGATCACAGATTTTAAATCACAATAGATCACATTGGTAAAGCAGATGGTGATCACACATGTAGTTTTTGACTGAATCAGAAACATCTGAACACATGTATTTCCATTATTGGTGCATATGGGTACAATCCACTGAAAACGGACAGAAATTCGCTCTGAATGCAATGTTGAATTGCTGTACTGACATACAGCAGGACAATGATGTTACATTTCTTAAATTAATTCTTAATAACAGCTTTCATACCAGAACCAAAGCCTGATTTGACCAGGTTTTACGTCCTGAGATGACCCAAAGCAAAGGAGTTGATTCGTCTAATGCTTTTTTGTGTTTTGAGGACCTTCAAAAACGATTTTTGCGAAACATAGTTTGGTTTGGCAATGCTCCTTGCCTTGAAACATCATAACACTCGATGTCATTAACCTCAATTCTTAAAAACAAACAAAAAACATTCTGGGAATTGTAATTAAGTCTGTTTGGCAACTTTTTCTGTTTGCTGTTAAACTGGTGTTGTTATTACTATAAGCTTAAGTGTATTATTTCTAACAAAGGCTACTGCACATACATTAACAATGAACGCTGTCATGTAAACAAACTTATAAGAGTTGAACTATCAGTTCCTATTAGCTATCAAAACTAATCCTTAAGTAATAAAAGACCCAGTACTAAAATACAAACTATCTCCCCACAACATGACCATGAATTGATATATTCTGTTTAATGGAGCAGCGCATTTTGACTTTTTTGATGTTGACTTTTCTTACTAACCATTTATACAAATGGCATATAGTCACATCGTTTCAGGAACAAGTTTCATTTCATTAAATCTATATAATTTCAAATATATAAATTAAAAGAATTTTCCAATATCAAATCCCTTAACATTCCCTCAGTATTACTGGAAGAAAACATGTTTCAGACTAAAAATTTTGATCCATTAAACATTATTACATCAGCACATGAAACTATAGCCTTGTAAAGCCTAACAGTAAAAACACTCAAAATACACTGGAAATGTAAAATTACTGACATTAATTCTGGGTGCTGCATTCAAAGGTCTGTTGAGGTGACAAGGATTTCATTTGAATATCTGGCCATTTAAATAAAGTTTCTAATTAAACAGGAAACAACAGAATGTTTACAGCTAACAGACTGCAAGCCAAAGCTGCTCTGTGCAAGATACAGCTGGCGCTCCTCAGTCATTTCCTCTTCACCGAGAAAATGTTTTTTCTTTAAATAATATTTCTCAGTGAATTGCTGCTTTAAGCATATCTGGCATCAGTGATTGTACTATCCATTCTAATGAGATAAAGATCTAGTTTGGGTAAATGTAAAATTTGGCCTTGGATTAGTGTGAAAGAGAAACGCTTACCCAGAGTGCCTTTCAGTGCAGTTATTTTGGGACATCTATAGACCTCTCATTCAATTCCAACTGAATGAGGTCCATCAATACTCAGACCAGAGCCAAAAACACCAGTGGAGAAAAATGAATGCGTGTGAGGGAAGATGGAACAAACCAGAAAAAACTGAATGTGTGTGACAGTAGGAAAGTAAGAGAGAAAAATAAAGAAAAGCAGAGAACAGTGACATGGGAAAGTGTTACGAATTAAGGTGAATTTTTGAAGGACAATGTGGGTGGTGAGAACAAGATAGAAAAAGAACTAACAATAGAGAGAGAGAGAGTAAAACAGAACAGCAACCGAGATAAAATAGTAACAATACAGTGAGACATTTGGATTCGTCTCTAGTGCAAACTCTCAGTTAAAACAATCTAAAAATCAATTAAATCCTCTTATCTTCTGCTAAGTATAACTCCGACTTTCATCCTAAAATATCGTCCATTTTCCCCTCTCTTCTGTTACCTAGCCAGGGTGCATTTTTTGGGATGTGTTTTAGCTTACTGTCTGTGCTGGATTGCTATCACATAATCCCAACAGGCTGCCCCACGCTAAGGCGTCGTCATAGAGACAACGATGCAGAGAAAGCTTTGTAGGAACGTAATCATCTGATCTGATACTGTGCCAGTGGGCGGAGCCACACCTGTCAGTCAGGAACATGAAGGAGGGAGGAAACATGGATAAGGCTGAAGCAGTGCACAGGAAGAAGAGAGCGGTTCTGTCAGTCATTGGGCTTTGTGTTGACGTCTTTCAACAGAGGCACGATCATTCAGTTATTTTGCTTTTTGTTTAACTGTCTATGTCTTGACATCAGTCTGCGTGAGATTGGAGAAAATTACAGGAAAAGCTGTAAGTGCTATTTAACCAAAGTCGATCCGTGGACGGTACTCAAGAACCATGGGATAAGCCTGGGAAAAAATATAAAATAAATATCTTTTATTATACTGTACATCACATCTTCTTTTCTGTACAGTTTCATATTCATCTATTTTTCCTGGTTGTCTGTCTTTATTTTAGCGCAAGTCAAGGACACAAGCCTACAGGCACCGGTGTGTCCTCTGATTTTGTGTCAACCTCTAGAGTGTGTGTGTGTGTGTGTGTGTGTGTAACTAGAGAAATATGACTCACAGTGCTGCCAGTAGCTGTGAGCAGTTTTTTGCCCCCCCATCACCACCAACTCAGTGACAGCTGTTCACACTTCCCATTAGCACACATACCCAGACTCGCACACAACTGGACTCAAACACAACCGGTCTCGCACGCAGCCGGTCTCGCACGCAGCCGGTCTCGCACGCAGCCGGACTCGCACGCAGCCGGACTCGCACGCAGCCGGACTCGCACGCAGCCGGACTCGCACGCAACCGGACTCGCACGCAACCGGACTCGCACGCAACCGGACTCGCACACAACCGGACTCGCACACAACCGGACTCGCACACAGCCGGACTCGCACACAGCCGGACTCGCACACAGCCGGACTCGCACACAGCCGGACTCGCACACAGCCGGACTCGCACACAGCCGGACTCGCACACAGCCGGACTCGCACACAACCGGACTCGCACACAACCACATTCAGAAGCAAACTAACTTTTCAATGATTTATCTGTTGAAGCTTTGAGTCTAAGGAAACATTTTCACTGTGAAATCTTACACATACACTTTCTCCCTGTAGTCTCCAACGAGTGCGGTAGATAAACTCCAGGGTGTGGTCTTTGCCCATGATCTCGCCATTACACAGAACGTCCAGCTGCAAAGCACAGCCACAAGTACAATATAAATGCATGAAACTTGTTACATGCACACATGCTAAGATCAAGGTAAAGACGAGATCAGGCTTAGGGAACGAAACGCGAAATAATGAAAGTTTCATTTCAGATGGACAAATACATCAAGACTTATATATATTTATAAATATGTATACTATATATGAAAACGTTTTAACGCTCAAGAAACACACACTGTGTTGACTTTGGCTAATCCAGTGAGAAAAATAGAACAGTATTTCACCTCGTAAGAGCTCGGCAGCTTCAATTTTACACATAGGAACTTCTTAATGGTTCCCACTGTAACGCGAGTGGAGCAACGAATGAATTTCTTCATTAAACCCTGTTGCAGAGAGACAAACTGTAAACATACATACCAACAGACAAACAAATATACATCCAAACATACAGGCACCATATCAGTGGCTCTAAAACACTTAATACGTCTGAATGCTGTTCTGTATAATATACAAAACATCATACACAAGTATGTGGCATCTGCAAACAAACAATCACTCTTCAGAGCTATTTTTGCATAGACTTGTAACTGCCCAACTATAATTTTTCAAAACATTCTTGCAGTAATGTTAGTAGAACATTTTTTAACATATACATTATATATATATATATATTATATATAACATTTTAAAAATATTACGGAATGTTACAGAAAATAACGATGTTTGAATAATGTTTTTATAACCAAGCAATAACGTTAATAATACTGGATGTTTTAAACATTCCTAGAACTTTCAAAATTACCTTATAACGTTTTTGTAACTCAATGGAAATGTCATGGAAATGTTCTTAAATGATTTTAAGAACTTGTTAGCTGGGTGGTATCAAGTTCATTTTAAGTGGATAAAGTCAGTTGCCTTCTAGTTTAAACAGGTGTAATGGCAGAGTGTAAGTTACAGTATTTACAACTTTAAAGTGTATTTGTGTTTATCATTAGAATAAATGCCTCTTGGTTTAATATTTTGCTGTGTAATGAAACGATTTTTGCGTGTGGGGTTTGTATTGTAGTTGCCATTGTATTTAACTGTGCTGTCTATACACACCTTCACTATGCTTTCTCCTGATTGGCCATTGTTTCGAAGACAGTCCAGACAAATAGCGATCTGAGGGTCACTTCTGTGGTAGTCTCCACCCTTTCCATCATCTTCCTCTTCATCACTCAGGCGAGGTTTCTTAGCTTTGGGGCCATCTAGAAAATGGACAAACTTTTAGGACTTTTAATCCTAAAGTGTACTAGTAACGACTGTTTTATATTGTTTCTGATGCTGTTTATTATGTGTGAATCGGGGTATGTGAGTGAAGGTTCTGTACATGCTAATGTTTGTTTGTTTGTGTGAGAATTTATTTCATTTACCTTCTCCATTTGCTTTGAGCTTATTTTTTCTCCAAAATTCACTTTCCCGCTGTTCCTCCTCTAGTAAATAAACACAATCACAAAGAATGCACATTAAGAAACAGTTTATAAATTGAGGAACTCTGGCCAATCAAAACATCTCTGACAACAAAGTGTGTGTGCGTGATGAAAAAAGGACCAAATCATCTTTAAATCTAATCACGTCAACAGCTTTGTGTGAGGGCTAGGTTTAGCGATAAGGTCAAGGTCAGTGATAAGGTCTAGGTCAGGCCCTCGCAAATCTAGCAGCTAAGGTCTGTGCGTGTAAATATCTCACTCTCTCTTAGTCCAGGCACCAGCTTGAAGATAATCTCTTCTAAGGTCTTATCTAGTCTGCAAAAGAGAAGCCAAGAAAGCATATAAAACACAGAGAAAGTGTGTTTCATACATCTGTCTGTGTGAGAGGAGAGTGTGTACCTCAGCATCTCCAAAGGGTTGGTTTCATGGACCTGTATCCCACAATCTGGACACTCGTTGCTCTCCTCAAAATGCTGAACAATACAACTTTTACAAACTGCAGGAGGAGAGTGGAAAAAGAGAGAAGAGAAGGATAAACACGAGAAGAAAAAGAGATAATAGAAGGTCAAAACAGTTTGAAACCTTAGAGGGATTATGGTCCCGCGAGGCACTAGTCTCTATGGAGATGATGCAAATATGAGATTTAATGTCAAAATAGAAAGAATTGGCATGGAAAATATGTGTCAAGGGTCACAGTTGCAACAGAAAGTTATGAACCTACAAAGGATGTTTAAAAAAAATTGCAAAACACACAAAAATATACTGTTATCAGTGTACAACATCAAGGCTATTTCCTGCATAAGTACATCATACAGCATAACTTTTTCTCAAGTTAAAATCAAGTTCAAATAGCTCTGGCCAGGAATCACTTGAAAAAGTGTGATTTTGTTAGCAGGGTTGATTAAAGACCTCTGGACTCTAAACACGCACACAAGTAAACAAAATTGGCTTTTTAATGGCTATTGAGTGCTTTGAGGGACCTCAGTCACCCTCCACGCTCAGGCTAACACCCAAAGAATCCATCATGACCTTCGACCTACTACATTCAATGTATTTGCCAAACATCAGGAGGTTTTGAGGTAGGCCAGGCAAAGATGTTAAGTGGAGGGAGAATGCTTTGGTGACAGCAATGGAATATAACAAGGCAGCAGAGTCAGTTGCCATTCTTCCATTCAGTGCACACACACACACACCTCTACATGGGCAATTTCTAGCCAATATGAAGTCATCAAATTAAAAACAATGGCACAATATATTCTTTCTGATACGTTTGATGTGATTTTATTCTCACTGAAGTGAAATAGGACTGAGAACAGGAGGTGTTTGAGAGTGAGTGAGAGAGACAGAGAGAGAGAGAGAGAGAGAGGAAAATGGATGACTTACAGGTGTGCAGGCACTCTGTGACAGCAGTGGGCTTGATCAAGTATCCACGGCAAATCGAACAGGTGATGTGTCGGTTGAAATCTCGGACCAGGTGCTTTCGCTGAGCAGCCATCTCGACTCAAAGGTCACAGAGGTCAGGAGATCACTAGCTGAAGTCACAGCACTACCTGTGGTTGCCACGGTGATTTCATCTTTGCCTCAGTTTTGTGGCAGTTATAACTCCAATCTGAAAGCATTGTTGTTCGGACAGTGACCTAAATAAAAAAAAACAATTAAACAATATATATTAATTTGTGTTTATTTATTTGAGGAACACTCATAAACAATGTGTCAAAGCTGGTTACACCATACATTCAGTTTTCATTACATTCAGTACATACTTACATTCAGTCTAACTCAAACCAGACATGAGCTGAACCCCTGCAACATTACAGAAAGTGAATCAGAGTTCATCTCCAAAACTTCTGGAAAAGCCCTGAAGACAGGGAAGCTAATGGTGTCATTTCTAACATTTCTTTGGAGTGTTTTCATTGGCTTAAGGTTGTGTTGTCACAGAATAACCACCAGATACAGCCAGCATATTGAGATTCCGTTTTATTTATCTCATACACACGCGCACACACACACACATCAAAGTCTTGACTGTTCAAGAGTCCAAATTAAGTGCTTGTTTATTCTCACCCAGAAACATACACAGCACAGGATTATCAAAAATACATTCAAGTGCGTCAGCACTAAATGCTCATACAAAGATTACTAAAGGTGCTTATATCTGTCTACTAACTCCATTACAATTTCGCACGCACTGTTACAGTGTTCAGAAACATACATCATGTCTCATGTTGACGTACTCCTGCCGACGCTCTCTGCCTTTTATGTAACATATATACACAACAGGAAAACATCAGCTTACAACCCGCTACGCCATTAATATCTAACAGCAGGCGATACAGAACAACCGTTATGAATGTGTCAATAAACCAACGACTTCTTCGCCAAAAGGTTTGCATGTGCATCAGGACCGCGCTGTGTACCGCACGCGCTTACAGTCCCGTTATCTCATCAGTGCGAGCCGCGTGCACAAGCGTCAAAAGCTGCGTGACGTCATCTCCGTGAAAATTACAACACATGGCAAGTTGAGCACGGATCGCGGCGTCGTTTTCGTACCCCATAATTGTCCATCTATCCGCTCCATTAGAGCCGTGTAACGGGTACATAGCCTCTGCGACACCACATGACACAATTTCTCCCCTCCCCAAACTTTACCCACACACATACTCCATGCCCCCCAAAGCGATAACGTAGCGCAGATTCCCACGTTCTGTGGCCAGCCGAAAAACACTCACCGTTATGAATTCTCTCGCGTCCCTCCGTGTCGGGCTGTTAGTAGAGACTGAAATAAATGTTTTTTTAAATGTATAAAGAGTCACATCATTGCAGCCCCGGCGGTAGATTTCGCGCGTGCAGGCAGTGCGTGGCTGGTAAACTCGCGGCCGACACGGAACTGGCAGTAGCACGCGCAGACAGAAGAGCGCTCGCGCAGGGAAAGGGGCGGGGGACTCACGAGGCTGTTTACGCGGCGCTGTAGATTGATACTGGCGGAGGAAACAGTTGGAAACAGTTTCTTAACCCACCTAATATTACTAGGAGATTATCTTTAAATGCCCTTGGGCAAAGACATATGCGATTGAGAAAATGAATTCATTACATTACAGTTTTTTTATTGACACCGATTCTTATTTTTTGCACGATTATATTGTTTTTCATTTATTCTGGTCTTTTCTCAGGTTTGTTATTTTCTCAGGTTCAGCTTATTACAGCCTAAAAAATATTTCCAGCGTTATTGCAGAAAAAGGTAACACACGTTGATCCTGGTGTGACCATATTCCCCAATACCTGCTATTAGCTGTCAAACTATTTGTCAAAATAATTACTAAATTGCCTATTATGGAAGAGAAAACTAGAATCACACAATTTCTGAAACAGCAAAGGAGTAAGGGTAACAAATACATAAATATCAAACAATTGGTTTGGCAAACAAATGGGCTATTTTATTATATATTCATTAATACATTAATTACAAAAGACAACATTTAAAATACACAACAATCTGCCCTAACCTGACATTTACGAAAAATACATTTCTCCCAAAATCCGGTTCAATCTGTCTACCTTAATTATATACCGTAGTTAACCCATGCCTTATGTACTGAATAATGTGCTATATACTGTAATGTACTGTTGTATTGTGTACTTGTTTGTTTATTCAACGGCTATTACAAAAAATATTTTGGTAGAGAAAATTTAGTTTATGAGTTTTAATTAAAAGGTTTAAAACATTTTAAATGTTTAGGTTGTGACATGTTGGTCAAGAATGGTGATTCATACTCAAAATTTGTCCTCTGTGTTTAACCTATACAGTTAGTGCACACACACAATGGAGTAGTGAGCTGTGACCACACACTGCAAACTGTGAACACACCCGGAGCAATGGGCAGCACTGCAGCGCCCGGACAGCAATGGGGCATAAGGTGCCTTGCTTAAGGGGAATTCAGTTGTTTCCTGCCAGCACTGGAAGTCGAACCAGTGACCTTCTAGTTACAAGTCCGACTCTTTAGCCAGTAGGCCAGAGCTGCCCCCCAAATCAATATACCAACATGCATAAACACTTCTAGACAAAAACACGCAATTGTGTAACTGTATTATAAAACATTATAATTTCAGAAATATAGCCCTTATGTCAACTTCTCTGTGTGACAACTAGCCCCGGTCCCCATAACTAAAGGTTATCTCAGTGTGATAATCCCTGGCCCATCCACTCTGATAAATACTGTGTCTCTCCTACAAGCGGTTTTCTAAATTAACAGGACGGTATAAATCAGTGAGAAGGTTCTCAAATTCTCCCAAGTGTGTGGGAGAATACTTTGGTTCGAAGTGTGTGGGTGACAGCACAAGCTCTGATGAATGGATGGTGATGTACTGTATATACATTTTTTAATGAGATACACATCTGTGTCTTATACCTTTGAATAATGTAAACACTCTCCATTAGTGTATGTTACCATAGCAACAGAACATCAGAAAAGCACCCTTTGAACTGAATATCTAACAAATGGAGGTTCGTCCAACATATCTGCTCCCTGGTGCATAGTGAAGTACATGTGTGTTTACATTTGTTTAAGTGCTTTGTGCTGACATGATGCAAGTGCTTTGTGCTAACATGATGCAAAATGCACAGACGAGTATGACACAGAATTTTTATTCTGGTGATGTATGCATGATCACACACAATGGAAGTATAGGTTCACATTTAAGCCATTTAAGTGTAAGTGTTTTTGAAAGACTGTGTGTATAAATGTGTTTTTAAGGAGATTATCTTCTTTATGTGTTTGACTGTCTTTCAAATCCTTATGATTTCACTTGCCATGACACTGCACTATTTATAGAACAGCTTAACAAAGCAAAACACATACAAACAGTAAAATGTAGGACAAAATGCAGGAAAAGCAGCAATCACCTGTCATTTCACAGACGTTTAATGTGTACGACTCAAAGAGTTGGCGTTAATAATGTGCAAATGTAAAAATTTTCAAGATCAGCTACTACTTCAAAGCATTTTACCAACACAATGTAACAACAAAGCATCAGAGAGACGAGTCTAAAGCGATTCATAATGCCAGAGATGTCCATCTCCAGTGAGTCACTGTGACAGCTGGGTTGTCAAGGAAGTGATCATTTATTAAAGCCTAACCTGTGATAATGAGGAATGTATTTGCATGCATTTAACAAAATGTAGATTACTTTAAAAAACACTGGTGTAAAAATTGGTATTATATCTATATATTATAGATATAAAATTATAAGAATTAAGCTAATATTGCAATTATTCAAATATTAAAATGTTAATAAACTTGAGGAACACACAGTGTAATGATAGCTAGTCATATCATACTAAAAACATGAAACAAATGAGTGAAAAACATGAGTGAAGCAAAGAATACAGTCCAAACTTATTTGATCTCACATACTTACCGAAATCAATGTTGTTCATTACTATTGTGGTTTTTACCATTTTTATTTTTTATGTTTTAATATCTTTCTTACTGTTTAAAGCTACTGCCTGCAGCCAACCTGGTACTAAATAGGCAATGAAAATATATTTTTGTCATGGCAATGAAGCACTGAAATACCTCATGTTAGATTTTAGATTTATTCGGTTTTATATACATTCTTAGATTTTAGATACATTCTCTACTCTTTCCTTTTTGGTGGCTGGTTTAGGGTTTAGAAACACACTGAGCAAGTAGAGTCTCTGAAACCTCAGACCCATGCATCTTCCATATTGCTTCATCAAATGGACACGCTGCTTCCTGTTTCATGACTGAATGTCATGTGCTGCGTTTTGTTTGAGGTAAGCTCTCTCTTAGAATGATTAAATATGTATTTTTCACACAGAACTGTAAAATAAAGATATTGTAAACCGTGCTCTCCTGGATCTCCTTCCTGCTCCTGATCTTGCCTTCTCACATCTCTCTCTCTCTCTCTCTTATCCTCTCATACAATGACTGCAGAAACACAGATAAGACTGTGTTGATCTGAATAAAAAGAAAGGTACAATGAACTCGTTGCCTCTCACGGCGATGACATAAAATAGATAAACAGAAGGGCAGATAAAGAAAGACAGAGAGGGAATTAAGAAATACAGCTCACAACTAATATCAACAACAAGAAAACATTCTCAGGCAATAACAAAACACTTATACAACTTGTTTTCCAGAGAAAAGCTGTGAGTGGAACCTTACAGAGGCCTGTGTATAAGGTGATTATCATCACATTACAGCTGTATGGAGGACCGTTGCTGAAACTCACAGGGACTGAGACAAAGTTTATATGAGTGGCACCCTGTTGCCCCGCCCCATGAATAGGGTACCTACCACAGAGGACCCCAGCAGCCCCCCTCATTAAAGGGCCCAGGACAATGTTCCCAGTTGCCCCCCTTTCACACACGGCCCTGACTGTATATGCGAAAGAGTCATCAATTTTGGCATAAAAGGGGGGACACAGAATACAGACCCATAAAGAAATGTGTGTGTCATTTTGTGTGCACACAAATGTGTGTGTGTGTGTGTCCATGCAGTGATTTATATCATTTCAACAGCTGCAAGAGAGGTCATAAAAATAAAATCTCAAATCTCAAAACCAAATGTTCATACCAGTGTGTGTCTGCAGTCTGAAATGTCTGTCGAGGCGCACACACACACACACATTCTCTACACTTTCCTTTTTGGTGGCTGGTTTAGGGTTTAGAAACACACTGAGCAAGTGAGTCTCTGAAACCTCAGACCCATGCATCTTCCATATTGTTTGTATCAAATGGACATGCTGCTTCCTGTTTCATGACTGAATTTCAAGTGCTCTGTTTTGTTTGAGGTAAGCTCAATCCAAGATCCATTAACTTAATTAAAAGCCCATTATACCACTGAAATACTTTCCACATCCAAGACCAAATCCAACATATCTGGAACAACAGACCACAAGCTTCTATTTAAATGTGTTTATATCAGCAATGAATGTGACGAAAATAAAATAAAAAGACAGAACCAGTACCACTACGTTTTGTCTTTGCTCGTTACATCCACCTTTAAAATCTGCTGAGATCTCACACATCCAAGTGCTTGTGCTTTAGATTGTGCTGTATTACACTGCAGGGAAGGGCTGGTAAAACTAGTAGACTTCAATTAAGGGAGGTAGAAGTGGTTAAACTTTTTTGGTTAAACTTTTCACCCAATGCAATTTACGGTGCATTCATTGTATTCAGTTTATCAGTTGCGTGTTCCCTCGGAAACGAACCCATGACCATGTTAAAATCATCTAGACTTGCTGTTGATATAATACCTTAAGGCTAAGAAAAATGAAAAGGATTATAATTAATCCATAATTAATAATTAAGGACACCAGAACCTATTAGACATAATGCATAAGTTAATTAAATAGGTCTTTGCATTGATCTTTGCTCTGTTTAAAGTTTACCTGCTTTAAAAAAAGGTTTGAACCAATAGTTCTGTCACAGAACCATTCAGAGTGTTCTGAGAACGATCAGGTGATGAGGAAATATATGTGTGTTGTGGACACATTGATGGGATCAAGTGATTAGCATGCGAGGTCCACGCAACTGTCATGCAAAGGAACGGAAGATATATTATCTTACAACAACACACAAGACATATGGCCACAGCTGAGGTTATTGACTTCCTAAATCCCCTCGCCACTCATAAAACTTCATAGCACTTCCGAATCCTCATGGCATTCCAAGCCCCTGCCTTTTTAAGAACATGATTTCATGTTTTGGTGTTTAATCTGCATGATGTTCTCCTGTGCCATTTGTCTCTGATATGACTTATACAGTCTGGAGTAAAGTGGCTGAGGTACCTTAGCTTTGAGATTAAATAAACTTCTGAGTAGTCAGATCTGGGATCAGTTATTTAATTTCTAAAATAGTTAGTCTACATTTAAGTAAATAGCAGTGGGACTTGGCAAGAGTAATTAAATATGCATGAACTATTTTTGCATGAATATGCATGAAGCATTTTATAAAATAGTCCACATGTATTTGTGTATTTTTGCGTGTGTGTGTGTGTGTGTGTTTGTTTGTGTGAGCGTGTGTGAACTAGGAGTTGTTTGTGTATATTCTGTTTAATCTAAGGCTGGGCAGTTATTCTGGTCTGGTGCCTGTTTGGTTGCACAAAAATAAAAGCCATCACCATATCCATAATAACTAAGACAGCTGTTTCATGTGGTACTCAAACACAATCAATTGCTAGAGAAGCCATTTGTCAAGTTTAGTGGGTTACAGATTGAATCCCTGCAAGCCCTCAGTGATATTAACACATATCCACTTAGTAATACCCCGTAAATAACCCTAATTAGAGACACCAACAAAGCCAACAGCTAAATTTAACTGAACCTCATCAGCTGTCAACTTAAACACACACATGTCCAAGCATGTAATGCAGAGCAACAACATGTGTGAAAACAAGTGAAATGTGATAAGCCACAAAAAGAAACTGAACACAACCTACCAAAAACAATTACAGCTACAGTTCTGCTTCTGTGCGAGTGGTCACTCGCACAATCACTTCTAACTTAACTGTTAAACAATTGGGGTAACATTCCTAATATCACATTGATTGACAGCTATCATTTGAAAGACTGTTCAGCACCAGGAAGAGTGTCAGGATGACAGACATCAATTTAAAATCAATAGTTTTGTGAATAACCCTTTAACTATTCATGCCGACATGCAGAATTTCAAAAGCTGTCAAAAATAATGCATTGTGGGAAATTGTTACAATAGCTAATAGAACACATGAAGGTACTTAATAGCAACATAGATTATATGGTTTTTGTATTTACCACCTTTAGACCTGGATTAGGATACAGAGACACAAAACTATGACAAGGCTTTATTTCTGCCCTGCTGCCTGCACAAGCATATAAGTCTGTAATTGATCCATGCTGCCAGCTATTATTCAAATGTGAACAGCTCTGTCCAATAAAACGTCTTAACACTGCAATGTGATTTATAGTATTAACAGACTTAAGGGGTCATATTTCGGTAGCTGTTGCTTCATTATAATGCGGAGGTGCTACACAATATCCAGTCCGACGTCTTGCACCAGGGCTACTGCTGTGCCCTCTTCAGAAGGCTCATAACCAATAGAAATGGCTGAAATAGATTTTTGGGCAGGGCATGGCAGGCCTGTTGTTCCCTAGCCACCCTGCTATTTACTCTGCCTTCCCCATTTACCATAGTTAACAACTGTTACTAAATTGATGTTTACTACACTAAAACTGTTAGAAACCT
>JAZGTI010008426.1:0-20171 GCA_036877585.1 Botia kubotai | reverse complement strand
TTCTCAAATCTATGTACTTGGTCTCATGTAACATTTCCGGTTAAAGGCCCAATGACCTTTAACCTCCAGGGACCTAGCACAAAAGAAGAAAAAAGTTTTGGTATTTACATATTTCATTGTATTACCTGGTAAAGGATATCAGGACTGAGTTACAGTATAATGAAATGACGTGACGCGGCATGTTTTCGTAGCAAAAAAAAAGTAATTTTTTTAAACCATGGTGAGTTATTAACACGTGGTATCTCTAAAATTCTCAGGATGTCCTCTTTAAAATAGCAAATTTGGTCTGATTTTTTTACAGAGAACAAATGCCCTCTACTGAGGACAAAGAAATGAATGGCTGGTTCCCAGGATGATATTCTTCGAGTCCTGTGCTTATCTGGTCGAGCACGGCACCAAGGTCATGAGTTTGAGTCCCAGGAAACACATGTACTGATAAAATATGCACTCTGACTGCACTGTAAGCTTTATTTTTTATGCGTACATGTCCACGATAGCCTATAAACTGTATATTTGCTGAAAACTTTCTCTGTAAGCAAATTTCTGTTTGACTGACAGGTTAAATGACAAGGTAATTAGCATCCTAATTACTACGGCAGTGTTTGCAAATCCATGTTAAGAAATAACTGTTCAGTCTCCATTATGAAATCTTCAAGTCAAATTAAGTATTTCAAATTAAACAGCGAGACTGCAGCGACGAACCACCTGCAGACAGCAGCAGAAATGAGCTTTGGGAGGCCGGGCGTATTTGACTTTTCTCATGTAACTTCTCTTGGTGGTGGTTTTTGTTAGATTCCATTTTGAGAAATTAGCCAGGAAAAAATCTGAATTGGAATTTATTTCCTGAAATAACTGAACAGCAAATAAAGCCATTTTAAAAAGCCAAGCAAGAAAGTTTTCATCACCTATCTCACCTTTTCGTAGTAAATAAACGTTTGATTTTGTAACACGATCTTATTAGTATTTGTAGGTATATATTTGTAAAGTGTGGTTTTAGCACATCTGTAACATCGGTTTTACATTTTAAACACTATCTATACATAGATATACATTTTGGTGATATTCTTATCATGCGTTTGACAAAGACATGCGTGTGGTATTTTCAAGGTATACATTTAGTTTTAATCACTTTTAATCATGTTACCTGAAACGTGCACTCTTGCCTTTGGCAGTTGCACTACAAGAAGAAAAATGTACACTTTATGTACAAAACCCATGAGATGGCCCTCAATATTGAGCAGTATAAAAGCACAATAACAAACCAAAATAATAACCGTTCAACAATTTCTCCATAAGTTACATCTGCAGACTCGTGGAGCTCAGCTGTCTCATTTCAGCGGTGCAGCTGGTGTGTCCTGAGGCACCTCTAGGCGAGTATCAGACTCTCCAAAAAGTTCACGCATACAGCAGAGTAGAATGTGACAGTTTCAATAAGGAGAACCTCCCTCATATCTCGCACCTTATGCATCTCCTAGTGAGGGGAACCTGTTACAGCTTTTGTGTGACTCATGACTTTCATCTCCCACATGCCTGTCAGACAGCTCTTGACGGCAGGATTGAGATTACATGGATTTTAACCCCTCATCTTCACACTTCTCCTCTCTCTCCTCATAACCCAGGAGGAGTCATGCATGGCTGGAACCTGCCACTGCTACCTGCCTCTGCCCAGAGGAGTGTGCGAGTCGCTTCTGAATGAAATCTCTGGGTTTGGTCTATCATATCTAAACATAAATCCTTAGTGGACATTGTTGTCTTATATTGTTGTTTTGGCCATTACTAAAGTAACTAGCCACTCAAAGCCGTACACTATAGTAATTTTACCACAGATTTACCAAGAGTTTTTTAGGCATGTCGTCTTGTCGTTTACTACATTTATTTGAGTGAACTGTTTTAGAATCTAAAGTAGCTTAAGTTTACTGTCATCTCCACCAAGGTGAATATGTAATTAGCCATTGGGATTGTTTCAAAGACAGTTGGCACAATGACTCATCTGAAATCCCTCAAAATCTCCTGTCTCAAATGCATTAAAAGTGAGACGATTCAAGAGGCACTAAGAGTCACTTTGGCAAGTACAATTTACCATTCAGCATCACTTTAAACCCTTTACAGAGACTTCTCTTCCTGCTTATTTTGCATTCAGACAGCTAAGCTAACATGGTCACAGTGATATAAGTTTCTTATGGCACCCAGTTCTCAGATAACAGCCTATTTGAGAGGATTTAAAATGATCTGCTTCAGTCAGACACGCCATTCACTGATGCTTTATTTAACGTTATCTCAAAAACAAACTTTTAAACATCCAGAAGGCAAAATCAAAAGTAATGGCAAAGCGCAACTATAATTTTTATTTAACAGTTGTCTAAGACTTTGGTTGTATCTGCTCTTAAAGGGGTCATAACATGAGGAATCAAATTTCTCTTGATCTTTTGACATGTAAAAGATCTTGGTATCATTAATACATCCTACAAGTTTCATTGCTTTAAACAACCTTATTATCAATAACAAAAGAATTTATGTAATCATTCGCTGGAAAAACAACAGTGAAATGGCTAAGACGTTAGCCAATCATAATCATTGATGATTGCACCTGAAGGTTGTAATTTAATCAGATTTTTTAAGTAACAGAAATAAAAACAGGATGGAAAAAGGGCATAAATTACTTAATTTCAAATGTTTATGGGGCAAAAATCTTAAGTAATACTATAATTACACCTCAGTGAACAAAATACAATAAAAAAAACATGTCATGACCCCTTTAACATTTTTGTAGATATTTTTGCTTGCCAAAAGGTTTCAAAGAGAAGTTGTGAAAAAGACCTTAATTCATATTGATCAGAAATCTACCAAAACATTCTTTCTTTAAATGTCAAAATGTTATGAAAGAGCCACAAAATGTAATGACACAGCCATAGGCTTTGGTTTCAGCGTGTAAAATTCTAGGCACAGATGGTACATTTATATAATCACATTTGAAGTGGTAATGATTACTTGGTGTCAAAATGACTATTTTGCACAGTTCAAGCAGCCAACATCTAAATGATTTAGCCCCCATTTTGATATTTTTAAGTCTGCATATTGGTCGGGTGGCAGATATCATGCGCTGACAGAAAGTACTTCATTAACAAGTAAATGATTCGAGCAATAACCGAGAGAGGTGTAGCAAAACACAGGTGGAGCTGAGCTGTAACTTAGTCACTTGATTTGTTAATAGTCACTTTTTTTAAATGACTCGCTAACAAGCTGAAAAGCTGCTAGCTGCTAAGTGTTACTTTTCTTAATGACTTCATAGACAGAAGGCATAAAGGTTTTCTTAACATTCATAACACTGTGGCAGTCAAGCAAGCAGTGTGTTGGAAGGTTTATTACTGAAGTCTGATACAGTTTATACAGTAAATCTGACACTTTAAGGACACATACAGTACAGATAATTATCTCATGAAACAATTCTTGTTTATTAAAAGAATGTAAGGGAAGCTAAATAATGTTAAGCGCTGAACTGTGAAAAAAAACTGTCAATTGTTCAAATGTGTGTGTGTTAAGTAATAACTCATGCATGCATTATCTGTGCCTGGTTCAATTAACAAACTCGTCTGGCTGTAACGACTTTTATCCTGTGCCAGCAAACGCTGTTTACCTAAGTTCTCCCATTAGTTTGAAAGATTCTGTCAAAGCTCTGGCAAACTGTGGACACGTTTCTGAATGAAGACACACAGAGAAGTGTGTTTAAATGCAGTATGTTTTACTAGATTTATTTTACATATACTTGGTTTGTTGTCCCAGCTCTGTTCCTGGAGGACCCCAGACAGGACCCCCACAACAAGCACTAATATATTATAATTATGCTATTCTATGGACAGTCCAGTGACAATCATTTAATAAGAAATAATGAAGAAAACACTATACTATAAAAGTATTCCATTTCACTTATGTTCTATATTTCAGGAATATACTAAAATATAGAAATTTGAAAAGAGCAAAACAACCATAAATCTGTCATACAAAGCTAGCGTAGCAAAAAGTCTTTTTTTGTCATTTTTGTCAAGTCAAATTTGTCATTTTTTGGAGCCTGATATTTATAAACGGTGACCATTTTCATAAAGTACAGACAATTATATGGGTTTCAAATGACACAAGAGTGAGAAAATTGGCAGAATCTCAGTTTAGCCAAAAGTGTGATCCTCCAAAATGAGTTAAACACGATACTGGAGTGACATTTTATTTGAATGTCAAAAATGGTACAAGTGTGACGTTTTTGTGGTGCAAGTTAAAGTCCCCAGACTGGCATCTGTGTGTGTTGCATACGAATCCCCCGAGAGCCGAGTGCTTATTCATGTCAGTATAGAAAACAGTCAATGCAGACATACATACCACTATTTTATTTAACAATGACTGTCAGGAGTGGTTAAGCTCATTGTGAGCCTCATTCATGTTGCTCTAATGTGTCCACAGTGCATGCTGGGAAACACGCATGGCTTCTCTGGGTGGCCTCTGTTTGCATGCAGGTTTTTATTGAATTTACTACCTCTTCCACTTCATCAAACGCTTGTACGTCTCTTGATCCTGACACTTCAGCTCAGACTCGCTGAACTTGTTAATACAGGAGAGTAACCTGGTGTATTGGCATTACATATATGTGTATAATGCAGCTCAAGTGTGGGCAGTAAGTGGATGAGACCTCTTTATGATGTGGAGCGTGTGAGTGATGCACAGAATGTGAGGTGCATTCCTCTGGGTGCCGTGTACACTTACAGAGTCAAAAGCGAAGTGGAGGAGGAAGAGGGTTTCCTGCATCTTGTTTGGTGGTTACTCATGTTTAAAAGGAACAACAAGGTCTTGGGGAGCCACTTGACATTGACACTTCATGTGCAGACACCCAATCAGCCGTTTCTTCAGAACAGCTTTGTAATTGTGTGTGCGTTTGTGTGTGTTTGTGTGTGCGCTTGGCCGGCATAAGAGCAGGGAATTATTACATGTAACAGCCGGCCTTTTCTCATTCATCTTGACCACTGCCTATCTGAATCCTCGAAAATAAAAACAGTCGTCAGTGCGTTAATAATGGCGAGCAAACACACGCAGATGGATCAAGAGTTCAGTTCAGAGAACAATTTTGTGGAAATGGACCCCAGCTGCAGAGCGAATGAGGCTCGGATGAGAGGCAGATCTCTTGAGTATGAAAGAGCACAAATGGCTGGAGTGACATTGCCAAGGTCACGGGCAGCAGTGCCAGGAAGTCCAGCTACTTAACCACGAGACTCTCCAACGTCTGGCTCTGAACTCAGCCCTTCTCGGTCCCTATCAAAGGGTCCTTGAAGCAATGGATTTTGGCTCCTTCAGCTCATACAAGATGGCTGCCAGTATCGTAAAAATGCCTCTGCATATACATTGCTTTACAACATCCCGTCAACGTCCCATCTGCACCTCCCTGCGTTATCGAATCATCCGAATATGAAAGCAGCTGTTCTGGATTCTGACTTAAGGCAGTCTCCAGTTTATAAAGGCAAATGTGTGGAAGCTTATACAGATATTGAGCCATTTTTTTCCCCAAGCACTTACAGGTATTTTTATAATCCTTACATAATGTACTGTATCCTCAGGCTGTATTCTAAAACACCTAGTAATACAGACACTTACTGCATAAAAACATTTATACCTTTAAAAGCCAAAAAGCCAAGGTGAAGAATATTAATTGTATTGCACATTTATTCTGCAGTAGCCGAAGTCAGGGCTTATATAGGGGGAACTCATTCACAGCATTATAAGAATTTGGAATCACACAATAATCAATGAACAATTACATAATATCACATCAACAATAGTGCTGTTGTGTTGAATATAAGCACAGCTCAGAAGGTAATTGCTGTCATGCTGATATTCAGTATAACGGCACAATTGCAAGTGTGATATATGTGTCTAAAATTTATTATGTTTGTCGCACAGTTATAGTATGGGGAACAATATGGTCTTAAATTGTATGAGCTCTTTTTTCCATGCTGGAGCCTTTTGTGTTCTCCTGGTAGAAATTTCTCATCACTAGTTCAGTTAATACAAAACATGCAGCATTCTGGAGCGTGATAAACAACATTGTGGTTCCACTAAGGATTTATTTATTTTAGCCAATGGCTTTCCCGGCTGTTTGTCTCCCAGATGTTTCCTGCCCACTCATTACCCTTCATTTTTGGCAGCAGAACACACCGTCAGCTTTCTGAAACAGCTTCTGCTTGTTCCTCAGACTTGCTTTATTCCACTGATGCAGGATAATCTTCCTCCAAGCCAATTCCACAAGTTCTTCTTCTGAGAGGTTCTGCCAAACTGAGCTCCGATCAGTGTAACTTTACCATCATCCCATATGGTCCCCAAGACCAGCCCAGGCTCAAGGACATGAACCATCTTTATCCATCATTTACACGTTGCCCCACAGGCTCTTGTCTTTTTCCACTACCCTGAGATTGCTTACTGTCACTCAGAATGACAGAGCGTACCCCATTTACAGAAAAGGAGATGGGACACTTTTTGTGTGGAGAGCCAGGTTAGTCACCTTGTAATTATATAATTTAATTAATGAGTGCACCCCCAGGGTAGGTCTCACTTTTGGGCCGAGACTCATTCTTCATTTCAACCTCTCAATGTCAGATCTAGAGATTTTAAGGGAATTGCCCTCTCATCAGTTCCTCTCCAAACGGGTTCTTGCAGTAAGGACTTCTCCTGTACTTAATCATTTGGCCACTAGTTATTGGTCTAGTCTTCTTCTTCTAAATCAAGGTCACTAATATACACATAGTTATAGAAAGCTATATCTGTGGACCACAGGCACATGATGGTTGCCCAGTAAGCAGCCACCTAGCAACATTTTACCAGAGAACTATTAATGCCTAGCATTTACCTAGAAATGCCTTGCAAACCAATAACAGAGTGCAGAATATATAAGCAGCCACTTAGCAACGCCCTGGCAACCACCCATAACTCTCTAGTATCATGCTGGCGACTTGTGCACGATCAAGCATCACATCTTTCACATTTCCTTAAGGCTGGGCCACAGTAAAATATTTTTTAAAATCTTTTCAAAGATTTTTAAAATGTGAGAGAGCACAAACATGAGGATTTAACAGGTTTGTTCTTGCGGTCAAACGTGACTTCACAGTAAACATGGCTGACGACAGGCATTAATAAATAGGCAGTAATATTATTTGGACTGCTTATTACAGAAAAAATGTGGAAAGTTGGTCCTCCATCTCTGATATATTAATCTCACTTTGGACTGCGCCTGCTGCATCATGACTGCGGATGTTATACTTCCGTCTTTCATCAACTCACTTTCTGATTGGGCATCATGTCACGTGACAGTCTACACCATGTGTTATCGGTGGGGTTTCCCCCGTACAACAGGATTTCCGATCATAAATATTCAACACGTTAGGTATTCAGTTTTATGAGTGTAATCAATCCTATAAATTTGCATGCAAAGTCGATTCTATTGCACATGAGTAATTACCGCACTGTTTTCAAACACTGGAAATATAACTTTAAAGAGAGGAAAACAGCATAACAAAGCAATGTTTATGATGTAATTATCCACTCTGCTTGTAATATTGTCTTTGCTGTCAATAATTGCTTGTTTACAATATAAAACCTCAAAACCTACTACAACTGTTGTGAGTTTTTCTTAGTACACAAAAACAGTTCTCAAACAGTGGGTTCCATTGCCAAAAGATAGACTTTATTAAAACAAACAAAGCCGAGTTGTGTCTACTAGAGCAACTAACAAGAATAGAATACATTGCACAACTTCTTCTGTATACATTACACACCATGTAAGGCGCTAGGCATATTTATAAGCTGCATTGGTTTGTACATGACCATCACATGACACTCCACAATACCTTTGAAATTAAAACTACGTTTCCACACATCTAATTCTATGCTTACACACATCTAGTACTATGTTTACACACATATATTTAAAATTCTACCACACAACTAACCAGCACGGTCAAACATTAACCAGGGCTCTGAGCGACTACGTCCTGGAAAGTGATGTCCTGTATATTTCAAAGTCATTTATTGTCTCTTTAGGAAACTCTTCTGTTTAATTTTTATCTGGTAGTAATATAAAATATCTCATTTTATATTCGATTCCCAGGGAACACACAACAAATAAAATGTATATCTTGAATGCAGTAGTAGAGATTGAAGAACTGTATAATCTATATAACAGGGAAGGAACGTGTGTTTTTAAGTATTACAACAGAACATTTATTGTTGTTCAATATTCCATTATTTGGAAATACTTTTGTATTTGTTGTTTAGTTTTAAAAGTAACAATCAAAATTATTTCGACTGATAAATTTCAATATCAATTCTGATTGATGGAATATTTATGGAATGCCTTCATGAAGAAAAACGTTTTTAAAAACAATGCTACCCCAAACTCTAATTTAACGATTGACTAGAAAAACAATTTCCTTACATATAATAATGTCGCCACATACGCCATGTGACATGCCGTTTTTGAAGTATTGAACATTCTTTTGAACATTCTCATGTTATTGTCAAGCTAAAGATTCATTTCAAACGCAACACAACAGGGAATTGATTACAGTTAATTGGTTCTGGTAATCTGAGAGTTTGTAGATTGAACGATTTTGTTCCAGTGCGTTGTCAGTCTCACAGGAGAGCAGGGTAGACATTACCTGTCTGCCATTTCAGCAGCAACTTAAGTGCTTAACTTCAAATCAAATCATCAAGCACTTAATGATAACCTCAGCCACAAACTCTGTAATACTGCACTTCCTGGAACTTAAAGCATTGGTGATAATTCAATAATTAGTGATTGCTGGATCAGATTGTCTATTGTTAGTCCATCATTCTGTTCAACAGTTCATTTGTCCAAACTAAACAGCTGTCATTGATGTCTGCCTAAATGGACTGGAATTACTGTTTGCCCTTTGACCTTTAGACTCAAAATTTAATAAAACGGCCAAACTTGTTGACACGGTGATTCCTATTTATGTGTTTATTTTTTTAAAGATTTTATTTATTTACGCAAGGCATATTTACCGGCATTATTGTTGTGTTAAGCAGTAAAACTGGCCAAACCTATGTAAAACACACAATTTCATGGTTAGTCAAGCGTAACACACAGTTTTGCACATCTTTTGTAGTTTGTATCATAAGACCGGCCTTAGTTATCAGTGCAGCAGCGCCGATGTACAAGATTAGTGGAACAATGTTTCTTTAGCGACATAACACTTTGTGTATGCATGTATTCGCTCGAAACGCATTCATCTAAGGATAAATAATACTGCTCCAACAGTGTCCTACTCTTTAACAAAGAGTCAGCAAATTTAGTTATGAATATTATTTTAGTGCTGCTCAGTAGAGGGATCTTGGAGAGGCAATTTCTATGGCGCGCTGGCACTGGAGATTAATTTTCTGTGTGTGAATTTATTGAGAATTAGCCCAGCATGAAAATGTTCTCGACAGTATGGTTGCAAACCACCTAATCTCACCCAACACAGGAAGAAACTAATAGAAACAGCCAGTCAACCCTGCAGAGACGAGTTGCTTTTAAGTCTTCCTCTTTGGTGTGGAAAACAAAACAGAGAATCAGCTTTTAATGGATAAAATTGCTCTGTAGAAATTTGGGAGTTAATATTCTTTTCACTCGCTCCTGGTTTGTATGAAAATGAAAAGGTGAAGCTACACAGTTTGCCTTTTGATATTCAAATGAGATGGTTCATTTAGTAAAATAAAAATTCCACACTCATATTTTGCTAATTTGCAATTTTGTGCTGAAGAGTGATAGACAGACACCCCACAGAGACCACACAAGCATATGAAGCTAGTATAATCCTACAACATATGTCAGGCATATATCTAGAATCGAGGGTATAAAGCTAAACGATAGATATGAAGTTACCTTATAGATACTGAGTCAATATTATACTCAAATTAAAATCGAAGTATATATAGCCACATATGGCCACATTTGTATGTATATAGCCAAATACACTTGAACATGTAAACAATGTGTTGATGTTATTGTGTTAATAGAATTACACATATGCATTAAAAAGTAGCCTAATTATTTTTCTTAGGTTTTTATATAAACTGATGAAATGAAGAGATAGACTCTGTTACAGCAACTCGCACAAATTTTAATAGTCATGTCATGTCATAAGTAACATGTTTAACCAATTTTCTCATTGTTCTGAGTATTTTAACCTCACCCACTATAACACCTGTTACATCAGCAAAATCAGCAGCTGATTTTATAGCTGTTTGATATGCAGTTTTTATAGACTGAAAGTCAATCACGTTTGCGCTCCAGTCGAGTTTGTCCATTTTTACGATGGTTATAATTAAAATACATTGCTTTAGGTCAAAGACTGGGTTGAGGTGAGTGATGAGGCGTCACTTCACAAGGACAAATGATTTGCAATTATATTAGCTGATGTAAATCAAGTTAAATAAAAAGTCAAAGTCTTTTATTCAAATTAAGGAAAAAATATTTAAAGAAATATTGCAGGTTAAATACAGCACAGTCTAACCAGTCAGCAGCACCTGTGGCTCGCTATCGGATTGTGGCTGTTGGTAAACGTTTCAACGTAAACATGTTTTTAATCTTCTTCTTCTCCTTTCGCCTGTTTCCTTTTAGGGGTCGTCACAGCGAATCATCTGTCTCCACCTAACCCTATTATCTGCATCCTCTTCCCTCACACCCACTAACTTCATGTCCTCGTTTATCACATCTATATACCTCCTCTTTGGTCTTCCTCTTTGCCTTCTGCCTGGTAGCTTCATTTCTAACATCCTCCTACCAATATATTCACTATCCCTTCTCTGTACATGTCCAAACCACCTTAATCTGGCTTCCCTGACTTTTTCCCCAAAACATCTAACATGAGCCCTCCCCCTGATGAACTCATTCCTAATCTTGTCCAACCTCGTCACTCCCAAAGAAAACCTCAACATCTTCAGGCATTATTCATGGCAGAAAAGCAATGCTTGTTTCTCTGTTAAATGTATAGTAATGAAGTCAAATCACTCCAGTACTTTGCGCCCGTGCCCTAAACTTTTGTTGATTCTGAAATCTGAACGGTCAGCACTTCAGCTGCATGCAATCAAGCGATGTTTCTGTCTCACAGGTCCTGTATCCACAATCACAGAAGAAAAAGAACAGGTGATTGCACTGATACATAAAACGCTGAGGGTAACCATACTAACTGATTCTGATGAAGTCCCCTCAGAGCATCGTTTCCTAAGTACTGTACCTTTAATTCCTATCTATCATCATACTAAATCAGTCAATGCCTTTTCCTCGTGCTCAGAGAGGCACAGCTGCATTTGAGAGGTTGTTGATGCCAGTGCTGGCCACCTGCTTGCTGACTGGAAGTGAGTGTTTCTCCTCTACTTAGAGCTAATCAGACCTAGCAGTCAGGAGGAAAGTCAATACAGAATCTAAAGGACTCAAATTCCAGACTTTAATCTTGCTGTAATAAGAGCTGCTTTTACACTGGCCATTAGTTCCTCTTTGTACTGATCCATGACCAGATTCCTGCACTTAAACACTGCGCTTATTCATTAGACATCTAACAGCAAAACTGGCCTCAGATCAGAATTAGAGCACATGATTCTTTTAAAAACGACATTAGGAGCGGGACTGCAGAGGGAGGGGCGAATGAGTCTCAGTAAGACAGGCTGGATCACTACTGCTCATTCAGCTGAGCAGTTGCCATAGATACACTCTGTATCTCTGGTGATGATGTGTCGCTCCCATGATTTGTCTGTTGTTTTGGATAACAATATCACTACAGTTAGAAAACAGATACACTGTTCAGATTTTAATTCTAATTTTCTAATTTAAGATTTATTTATTTTAAGATTCTAATTTAATGCAGGTATGTGAACTCGGAACCATACACATCAGTATATAATTGCAGATAGATAGACCTGTGTGACCATTAATTTAATGGATTGGCCATACATACCAATGAAAACTGAACATTTTAATCTGCAACACGTTTCGGAAGGGCAGAAATACTGACCACTCATCCATCAGGTACGTCACGTGTCAGCTGATTAAAGCAGTTAAGTTTTTAAACCCAACCGTCTCTGATTTTACAACACGTGGATCGCTTCCAAAAATCCACAAGTAGCTTCTGTGTAGTTTCTTCTTGAATCATTTTGACAACTTAAAGGCAGTTGTGACTTCTGCCACGTCTCTGAAGAATCACTCAAAGTCTCCCGGGGTTTGATGCCAAAAGATAGACTTTAATATCAGAGATATAAAGCCGAGCTGGTCTGCAGAGCAACTCCTGAGACTCGCTTTGTATTCGTACGTATACATACAGTTTACCCTAAGGGTGAATAGCATATTCTATACATGTTATTCATTAATTATCCTATTCTTGAGTGTTTCAAGAAGTGGTAAACAAGGGCCTCGGCACATTCTTTTAATGTATAACCATATGTGGGAACTTATAGGTCCATATACACAGACTATAATTCAGAATGTCTGGTTAACACAAATGGTTGTATTCACATTGATTACTTGCATTTTTTATATTTTGATGAATAGGAATATTCCACAGTAGGCGATCTTTTATCAGAAACCTTTTTTGTTAAGCTGGATTTGTTAAGCACTACGTTAAGGGGTCTAAATACTGTATATACGTATATATTTATGTCTTCTGTGGAAAAGGCAAGATTATAACATTCATCCAATCACCGGATGTCCTACTTGCCTTGTCTACTATGCATGCGTTCATGCATTTTGGAGACGAAGGGAGAGTAGGATCTTCTGCTTTCAAAGCTAGCTTGCTATTACTAACCTCTCTAAAATTGCCTACCCTACCTTTAATAAAAGATCTCATCAGGAAGAGATGTTTGTTTGCACTTGGCACCATCTCATCCATCAGCAATACACGCACAGCCGCTGTGCTCCTAGAATGTATTTTTGGTAGGTTCTGATTCTCTCCTTACGGGATGTTGAAAAAGTAACGTTTCGAAAGTTTTGCCAGTGGCTCCATATCAGAACGGGCTCAACCGCTAGCCTCCAAGTTATGAGTGTGTGGACAGAGAGAGAGAGAATAATGAGAAAGGGTACTGGGACAGTTTATGAGAGCATAATGGCCACTGGCTATGGTTTACTCACTCAAACCTGGAGACTTACAGACAGATCTGGATTCCCAAGGTAAACCGAGCCAAAATAACATACAGAAGCACTGCATTCCATCTCCACATTCTGGGCACTATTCTTAGCTGTCTATCACCACAAAAAAATGGCAAGTTGTTTTGTTGATTAGTGATGATGTAACTGTAATGGCCTGGAGGACCAGCTGGGCTAAAATTAAGCTTTGTTGTCATTAAAGCTGCGTGAAATGCTTTAGTTGTTTTTTAATTAAGAAAAATTACTGTTACGCATTCTGAATCAGGCACCAAATGGGAAATGTAGGGTCTGTTCCAAACAGAGGCAGTATTTTAAACCATCATAGGCAGTTCCAATGTGAATGCTGTTCTGTGGGTAAGCTACCTTGTTTTGTGTCAAATTATACAGAAATTTTTAATGTTCCCTTCCCAGAATGCTTTGCGATCCACTGCTGCCCAGACAAAGCATTAATCCATTTAATACTTAAAAGATTATCAATAAAAATAGCTTAAAGTAATCAAGAGCTAACTAGTTTAACCAAAACGTATGCATTCTATGTATTTTTATACTTTTGTAGCAGCTGTGCTGAAATGATTTGCAAGACGATCTTTCTGGTTACTTCACTTGATGAGCATTATTAATGTGGCACACAGAGATGCCGCCTATAAAGAGCATTTCAAATTGGTCACTTATTAGGCTAATTATTTAGTTAGGGTGCTGCCTTATAAACAGGAGGCCTCCCAGGCAGCTCATTAGGTTTAGAGCAGACCCAGTCATTGTAGTTCTAACAAAATGATCATTTGGAGTTCTGTTTGTTTGGGGTCATATCGCTATAATAAACACTATCCCCATTTCATACAACCACTGTCAGCTTAAAAATGTAACATAACAAATGCTCACAACAAATCACAAACTGTTGCAAGGCACTGGTGCTGTCACTCTCGTAAGAAAGTTACCCACAATGCCCAAATAAATACTCTGCAAGGAACATGTGTCAGGATTCGTAACCGCTGAAATCACCCCTCAGCCAGATTTTTTCGTCTTGATTCAACAACGGTTGCACAAAAGCTAAAAGAAATGATGCAACTGTGGTGGAAAAGGATGAATTATCAAGACTATATAAAAAAAGCCACTGTCAGAAACTCTGTTGTTGATGCTGTAGAAGAGTGCACTCTTTCACCCAGGAAAATATTTTTGCTCAATTTGCTTGAATAAAGTGTACATTTCAGAACTTAAATGAGCTAATGCTCATTTAATTTTTAAAACTTAAAAAAGCTTTATCTACTGCACAAGGGCACCGTTAAAATCCATTTGGCCATCACCCCAATCCATGTTAGGAGAGGAAAAAGCAACTTTCATTTGAGCCGCAGCGTACTGCCACAAAATCTATTGTGTGTTCTAAGGATATTTGTTTAAAAGTGGCCTCGTGTCTTATTGGCAGATTTTGTCATTGCGGACAATCCTAAATCTTTTTCATTTTATTATTTTTATTAGCTAAACTCTTTATTGATCATGAATACGAAAAACAAAAGGACTGAAATTAAATTTTAATCCATATTCTGGCATGAGGTCCAATAAATAAGTCGGAGTGGCAGGGTTAGGCACTCTTTACTATCTTGCAAAAGTGACAGAACAAAGTAGACAGTTGAAAAAAAAGTAGACAGACTGAAAAAATGTCAAATGGGTCGATACTGTTTCTGTTTGGCCAGTTAACAGGGGCTGTAACATTAAAAAAACATGCCCATGAACATATTTCACAAGAAAAGACTGTGTCGGCTGGTGTTGAGAATGCTAGCAAGAGAGAAACTAACCTTTACAATGGAAGATATTATACTATCATTACGTCTTATTGTCTCATTAAAACATGTTAGCACCGCCCACTTTGCACATAACATTACAGAGCGCTCTGATAAACAAAAAGGTTCTTCAAATATAAAATCGCCTGATGGGACTGCTGGCCATTATGTAGCATCTATTTATTCTAGCATGATCTGAAGGTAGACAGAACTTCTCGCAGTCATCACTTTGGGCTCGGACTAGAATAGTATGTCATCGTTTTACCCATCAATGGATGTTTATTTTTATGGATGTCACTGCATGGGTGCACTTAAAACCCATCAGAGAGGCATATAACCAAAGGAGTGCTACTGCTGAAAGATTCCCGCTCGTATTTATGGAATGTTGCAAAGTCATCCGTGTCCCACATTCACTGATCTGATCTATTAGAGCATTACTGATCAGACAGGAACAAAAGTGCTAAAAACATCCTGACATATACAGAGAATGTGTCTTTTGATATCTGTATATTATGGTATTTAAAACTCAGACCCAAGGTCAGAACTGCACCAGGGCTTTGTGGCAAAAATGTTATCAGTCACCAGATATTTAAAATTTAAAGGAAAAACATGATTAATGGCGATCAATGATTCTTTGATTTAGTTTCTTTTATTTAAATATTTTGAAAGGTTGGACTCACATTTAGGCATATTCACATATTTCTAATAGTTTAAGCAACAACAGAGATATGCGTGGCTTGTTTTTCTATTCCTATGGCCGTCAACATGGATGAAATATAATAACCAGTCTTACCTAAAGCAGCAAGATCAATAGTTAAAATTCTGCAGTGCATCACATGCCATTGACAATATCAGCGTCGGCTGGAAATGTTTCAGAAAGTTGGAATAAAATCCAATGGGGAATGTTTAATTCAAGTTCAAGGGATGTGTCTGTGGAATTTCTTTCATTAAAGGAAGCTTGTTTCATGTACACTAAAGCTTTGAATTGAATGAGAGAGTGAGTGCATATTAATTGAAATGTGATGTAACCTGGATAGAACCACAATGTATTAAAAGTTTTAATTCCATGATTTGTAATTCCAACTGAATGGCTTTAATTTTAAAAGTTAACTGTATCATTTAAAAAATAATGCGCATGCAATAATGCACATGCCACTGATCTAGAGTCAGTTTTCCTCATCCCTCTATTTAACAGAAGAGACTAGCATAACCGGAGAAGCTGTTCCTAGACCAGCTACACGACAGTTCAGATGCATCATACTGTTCCCAGAGGAAGACTTTCTCAGCCTTACAATCTGTTTACCTATACTATATAATGCCATTCACTGACAATTTGTGTATTACACATGAATAAATAGCAAAAAAAAAGGTTTTAGGAAAATGTTGCCCCTGTTGCCAATGACAAATATAACTTGATTCCGCTGTAGAATTTCCCAACAACAGTGAGCCTTTATCATAAATTTGCAGTTTATGCAATAAATCTTGGGGTGGGAGGAAGAAAAGGAAAAAATTTTTGTCTCTTTTAAGCGTGACAGTCTTCAAACCTACAAATACGCATCTGACAGACGAACTTACCGGTTTATAAATCTACACCACAATATCCGAGTTACTTGTAATTTATATATTTACTGACAGATACAATAAAAATCAGCCGCTCCTTTTCTGATATAGAGAGAAATTGTGAGCATTGTTGGAGTTGTAGTTTGTGTGTGCGTGTGTGTGTGTGTGCGTGCGTGTGTGTGTGAGAGAGCACAATAGGAGTTGTAGTTTTAGAGTTTAAAATGTTTATAATCTAACACAGAGCGCCCCAATTTAGTTAATTTACTTATTTAACAACAAAATATTGATGGGGAAGGACAATAGTGCTTCAGTGGAATCAATTATAGTGGTGAATTTGCTGGATGTAAGGTGGTCATAAACTTTGATATCGACACAATATGCACAGTAAGAAAAAACAGATTGGCACCACAGATGGTAATGTGTTACGCCATTCAGGTGTGTGAAATGTTGTTTCCCGCAACCAAACAAGGATTTGTAGGTCTTGGAAAAGCTTATCCTGGTTCTGGCATGGGTTTACAGTTTATATTTAAGCTGCCTGGAACTGCTGGTCTAGGATCAGTTCAGCCCACCCCAAAGCCCAACAACAGTGAGCTGAGATCAGCAGCTACATGTACAGGAACATTCACCTCTAAATCCCATTCAGTGCTGCCATTTTAGCAAACTTAGATTAGTGACTTTTCGTTTGACTGACTTTTCAGGCTGATGCTGTGCGCTGTAAGAAACAAATAAGACGCTTCGAACTTTCCGATGAACACTTTATATGTAAATATATTTGAAATGACTGCACAGCTGCTGTCTTTAAATTATGTTTATTCTGATTTTGTCAGATTTACAAATCAGAATTTTAGCAGAACTTCACCTTCTAACTGCTGGTTAACATGTTGTTTGAATGGGTTGCGTTCAGTCACTGTATTTCATACTTGTTCTGTTATCTGACGGCAGAAACAGAAAATATGTGAATAACAACAGCTGTATTGAGCATTTGGCTGTATAAAAATGCAATATGTGACCGTTGTGAGCAGAAGTAAAGTAAAACAGATGTGTGGAGTGTCGACACTTGACAGAACACTTATGTGATTAAAATATGTAATGAATATGCTAATTAGCATCTGATGTTATCTGCCAATATTTAGCGACTTTATAAGCTTAGATACATTCTATTTCAAATAATTGCCAGCACTGGTTGTAATCTGTAGAGTCTACTGACCCATCAACTCGCCCAAGACTGCATCCAACTGTGCACATCCATGTTTTTCATCTGCCATGTGTCTCTAAGCAACAAAGCATGTTTCTGTGTAAGTTTGTTTGGAACGATTTAAAAGTCTGATAATGTGTGATCCATTGTTTAGTGTATGTTGCCCAGTTTGTCTCTGTAACCATTTACAAAGTCGAAAAGTATATGATCTGTTTAGATTTTAAAGATCTGTTTGTGTATTCCAGCCATAACAAGACTTGGCTTGGTGAAGCTCTCAAAAGCATATACATTGATCATAAAAGTGATCCAAATCACTCCAGTGAGAGAAACCATTAATATTTTGAGAGTATTTAGTGAAACTGAAACCAAAACAAACACGTTAGCATTAAATGTAGATAAATGGTGACGTCACATTGTGTGTGCAACAGTTTGGTTGCCACAACAAAAGCAATGCTGTAACAAGCTATTGTTACTACGGAAGTGTGTTTAAGATGTTTATTATCGATCTAGTTTTGATTTGTCTACAATTTTTCCACACGCACTCACCCTGTCACATGCTAGCCAATATTAGCCCAGAATAGATAGGAACTCCTTCGGTAAAGCATCTCTTTTAAAACACTTCAATGTAAATCAAATATTCGACATTATTAATCGCAGTTACAATGTCAAAGGGAATACATGGCAATTAAGATTTTTGTCATAATCGTGCAGCCCTAAATAAAATAAACACATACATAAATACATTGCTATTTAATGCATAACGTAACCTTTTCAAGTCAAGTGGTTGCTAACTTGTCAGTAACCAGCAGGCAACAACGTAGGCGAAAAAAAAATATATTTTGTGTATGTCATATTTTACAATGTAAATCTGCATTTGAAACGCAGCTGACACCCTGAGGCATTTGCCCACAAGTTGCTTCCAAGAATGCTTTTTGTGTTATTGATGTGTCTGTTTCTGCTAACCGCTGTGAATGTGATTAAAATACCAGTGGGGAAAGCTGCTATCTGCACAGAGAATGGCTTGAGTAAGTTATCTTTCACTCAGATCATAAGTGTAGCTGAAAATGTCAAGGGTTGGAAAGCATGTTTTCTGTCAGGGTAACTCAACTGCAGTTATAGTGCTTCTTGAATAGATCATTAACGAACACAAATGCTTACCTTTCAGCTGCCGATTTGTTAAGCACTATAGAAACTGGAGCGGTTAGCTGAATCCGTCTAAAGCATGGAGCTGCTTTATTCTCTTGTTTTAAAATGTTAAAAGCTGACAGTTTGTGGAAAATGTATTATGTGCATGAACAACCAATGCTCTGATGTCACATGACAAAGCATGCCACGGTATTTTCGATTCATACAAAATTGTATGTCGTTACTCCATATGCAATTTGGTAGCTAAAATAACCTTGTTTAACGTGTGATTTACTGTTTCAATAAAATCCTCACAAAGGAACATTGTTGTTTTTAGTGCTGTATATATGAACCTCTTTACCAAGCACATCATAAGCATGTATCATTGTATTGATGACATTTATGGTTAGTAAAATATACCTTTTAGCACTGTACCAAATTCTTATGGCCATTAGGACTGAAAAACATCTTGTTCACATCCTAAAATATATATATATATATATATATATATAAAACTGTGCATTTAAATGTGTGACCTGGTAAATCCTAACGACCTGCAGAGTCTAAATGAAAAGAGATTGATAGAAATGATGATCAATAGGTTTAGAGGCGAGTCCACAGCATACATCTATGCAGGGTGGCAGAGTTACTAATAGATCAAGCTGAGATTCTTCATAATCATTTGTGTCAAGTCACGGAAACACGGAACCGATACTTACAACAGCAGTGGGCTTAATTAATACAATTGTTGTTTATGAAAGAGGTCGTTTTTAAAGCATTAAAGTTAATCAGGCATGCTGTTAGTGTAATGAAGACCAATGGGGACCAGCCTAAGCCAACAGAAATATCACTGCTACATACACAGAGACACACTGTATTGATTTATATTGCTCCTTGTGGTGCAAAAAGTCAATGTATTTTATATGTTGACTCTGCTAATCAATCATTTCGGGCTTGTTTTTGAGTAGAGTTAAGGAAATCATATTCCTTCTTTGCTTACCATTAAAGTTAGGGTAGGCAGTTTCAAAGAGGCTAGCAATAGCAAGCTAGCTTTAAAAGCATAAAGATCCCGCCCTCCCTTCAGAGCGCTCTCCAAAGCCACGCCTCCTCCAACACATAAACGTGTACATAGTTTGACAAGCAGATAGGACATCCTATCATTGCATTCGGACCGAATGCTGTGATTGGATGAACATTTTACGGCCCTGCGCCTTACATTGAGGGTACATATGCTTATAAATATATTTATACTTTACTTTAATACTTTAGTGATTACTATCATGATGTGAAGAGACTTTTAACCAGTATAACAAAAATGTTTCTGGAAAAAACAAGCCTACCCTGCCTT
>JAZGTI010008425.1:0-20172 GCA_036877585.1 Botia kubotai | reverse complement strand
GTGTGTTACAGGAGTGACTGTGATGTAATGTGTGTGTTACAGGTGTGACGGTGATGTAATGTGTGTGTTACGGGTGTGAGTGTGATGTAATGTGTGTGTTACAGGTATGACTGTGATGTAATGTGTGTGTTACAGGTATGACTGTGATGTAATGTGTGTGTTACAGGAGTGACTGTGATGTAATGTGTGTGTTACGGGTGTGAGTGTGATGTAATGTGTGTGTTACAGGTATGACTGTGTGCGCATTAAAGGATGGAGCAGGTATGCTGATTCGCAGTATCATTCATGGTGGCTCCATCAGCCGAGATGGGCGGCTCGGGGTTGGCGACCTTATTCTAGCCGTTAATGGAGAACCAACAGGAAATCTGTCAAATGCCCAAACTCGAGCCATGCTCCGTAAACATTCTCTGATTGGACCAGACATGGGGTGAGGTTCTTACACACTTCCACATTTACACAAACACAGATTATGTGACAGATATTTTCTGTACTGAAACTACATACAAGTACATACAACTAAGTACATACTACATACAAAGCAGCATTTGTTAAGTCATTAAATTTAAATGAGCTTTTAACACCACCAGCAATCGAGTTTACATTTTCAATAAAGCATGCAAACAACCATTTTTAAATATAAAAAATAATAAAAAGACACAAGCTAAGCTTATCAGTGACCAAGGTGACTGACAACACAAAGCAAAACTGGTGTCTGCAGAAAGCCTGTGCTCTGCTAGATGAGAGCTAGCTAGCTAGTTTGCTTTATGTTGCATCCTGCTGGCAGCAGTGTTTGGTTTCGGCCGTATTTGGTAAACTGCTCTTCACATTTCTAGATCTGCAGGTGCGGCAGGTGAAAAGTACAGCCCCGGCTTTGTGTGAGTACTGCCGCCTTCTAGGCTTGATCTATGCTGTCTGTTCTCCTGCTGCCTGCATTTGCTCTGACCTGCATTTCAGTCCGTTACTGCAGAGCTTTATCCAAATAATCCAGTTATTTGGATTGTTCACAGTCCTTCTGTCCTGATACATGAGTGTACACTGCTATTTGTGTAAGTGCTAACCCACTTTCTGCAGTGGGCCTGGGTTTATTTTGTTCACTTCCTTCTACAGTAATGGTATAATCTGTTGTGGGACTGTTTCAGTAAATATAGTGTTTATCCCTCAAAATGACACAATACAATTTGAGCTGCCTTTGTTAGTAATACAATAATGATCTGAAATGGCTAGTGCTCGAGCAATTACACTTAGGGGAAATCAACCTATCTACAGTTAACTTTGCACTGCATAGCAGGAATGATCCTACTAATATTTAAACACTCGCTACCACTGTTTCCTCAGTAACAAGCATCTTTCTTTCCAGTATTTGTGGAGACTCTTGGTAACATCTATTCCTATTCTTAGGTGGGCTGGTGTTCATAATTAACATTCCTGTGTTTGAGTAGCTATTTTTTCCCTCACTAACATTTCGTGTTATTCATTATTCAGTGTGTTGCACTCTGTCAACAATTTGATTTCCTGCCATTGATTTTCATTGAAGCAGTAATTAATGAAGCATTTTCAGCCAGCGGAGGGATCATGAATATTTGATTTATTTGGTTCAGACATGCCATGATTCCTAATGTCTTCATCTGCATGCTGCATGCTTCACTGAACTGAATGGTGAAACAAGGTTTGATGTTCCTCCATTAAATCTGTCAACTCCACTTATAAGAGACTGATGAAGCATAAACTATATTTCTGATTGGTCTCCTGAACCAAGACCTGATAAAACTGCTGTTTGTCCTGTTTCACTGTTGAGTCATAGTTTGGCTTTTATTTAAATATGACAGAAAATTACATTTGTTTTGCTGTTTGGCACATTCATTCACTAACCCAGAAAAGCAGATAATTTGACAATCACATGCTTTCTGCTTCAGATTTACCTTGGGCAGAGATAGGCAGAAAACATCACATAAGAATTCATTTCCCACAATGCTGCACTTTAGAAAAACTGTTCTACTTTGTTGCCTCACCAGTAGTTGTTGTTGCATGTGTTGCAGGATGGTGCCAAAAGAAAGAATAAACAAAGCTGTATGGTACGCAGCAACGAATTCATTTCAATGGCAGAGTGATGGAAAAACTGAGGCAACACACGATTGACAAGCTTGTTTATGAAAATACTGCCATGCACAATGTGCCATGCACATGTGTTCTGCCTGGCTGCTAACGGAAAAAGCAGCAAAAGATAAAAAGATTCTTTCATTTTGTGGCTGGTTATTGGTCATTGAAGCATCATAGATGATTTTTCAGAGCTGCACGGAATTTCCTCAAGCATTGCACAGATGAATGAACAGACAGACAAGATGATATGCTTAAATTCATAGGGAACAATGTGAACCTACAGTGTCTTTATATGACAACCAAATCCACAGTAACACCAAACCAAAAAGCAAACCATCTAAAAATGAGACACTGGCTTCATTTGCTCACCCTCATGTTGTTCCCAACCCATACAGGTTCTTTTTCTGTGGAATGCAAAGGAAATATATTGAAGGACTGTAATTGTTACTGTAATTAATTGTTCAGGCTGTCATGCTTTAAAAATCTGTGGGGTGATGAACAGATGAACATGTAAATGCTAGTAATCATTTCTTCTGCTGTAGAGGAAATGACATTCATGCATACAGCCACTCTGATCTGTGTGTGCTGTGCTCAGTCATGAGAACCAATAGTGTTTGGTTTTATTGACATCAAACGTTCTTATGTGTCTAGTTTGATTTGTTTTTTTTGTTCAGTCAGTGTTGATGATAGGTCTGATGAGCTACACCTGCAAGATATTGTAAGTTGTGATTTTGAATGTTTGTGTGTTTGTGTGTGTGTGTGTGTGTGTGTGTGTTTGTGTGTGCAGAATCACGTATGTACCTGTGGAATATATAGAGGACTACAGGGCATGTCAGCAACAGACAAATGAAATTCTGTCTGAAGACAACAGCAGCACTCAACAGTATGTACAGCATATAGTCTCATGCCATTGATTCAGTCATAAACGGGAACAGCAAGGGCTTAATCTGTGTGTGTGTGTGTGTGTGTGTGTTTAGTCAGACAGTCTCCGAGCTTCCAGAGAGGGAGGATGGAGAGGGAGAGGAAAGTGAACTCCAGACAGCAGGTCCCAGCAACTGGAACCAGCCACGAAGGTGAGTGACTCACCTATATACTTTATATTCCGACCTACCCCTAACTTTTAAAGAAACGTTTTCTTATGCATATTCACATTTTTATACATATATCGTATTGTTAGATTTTGCTGTATTTGGCTAAGCAGTGGTTTGGGTGGCTCGCCAATGTATTAGATTTCTCTAATACATAAAATGAGTAAGCTTGACCAAAGTTCAGGGGAAAAGAGTTTATTGAAGAAAGTCGTGTAGCATAGCCGTCTTCTAGATCTTAACCCAAGGTACTGTCTGTGTGACCAGACCTTATACCTGGAAACAATTGGCCCACAAACAAAAGACAAATGCTGTTGGGACCTTCTACTGGAGGCTTTACAATAGGCAGGAAGCATGATCCATCATGGGTATGGATCATTTCATTGTATGGCCATTTGGCTCACACCTTTACAGACCAAATGTTGAATTCTGGGGCACAGTTGCAATGAAACACATCAGATGTTGATTCCATCTAGGGAACTGTCAATACACATAATCCTTCAGTATCACATATCCTAACTTGAGCATTTTTAATCATTAAAACAGTATTTAGTATGTTTTAGCAAGTAATTTTCCTATGGGTACTGTAGATGATTTCATGTTTTACTATCACCATGGGAACTAAATCTGACCCACGTGCACACATTTGGCTGAATGGTTCAAAACAGGTTAAAGACGACAGAAAACATGTATGAATCATTTTAGTTTCATGATTATAGAAAACCTGGGAATATTACAGAATTTGAAAATCAAAATTTCCAGGCTTGAAAACAGTGATGAAAACAGAATGTTGAAACTCATGGAAAGCCATAGAAATATCCATAGTGCTATATAGTGTTCCTGTTGCTCACTTGGTAGAGCATTGCGTTAGCAGTGCAAAGGTTGTCGGTTTGACTCCCATGGGAGCACACGTACTGACAAAATGTATATCTTGACTGTACTGTAAGTCGCTTGGATAAACGCGCCTGCCTAATGCATAAATGTAAATGTAAATATAGTGGTTCTCACCTGAAAAGCTGTGACTCAATGTCAATGTTAATGCGTCAGGTTAATGTAATTGGCGTCAGGTTAATGTAAATATAGTAAATATAGTTTCACAAAAAAAGACAATGCAAAATATCTGCAAGCAGCAGTTATTAGATACAGAAGATATAGAAAGCTGTTTTAAAGAGGATAATAAAATACACTTCAAAGTATAAATGACTCTTACCAGCAGTTTGTGTGATGGACTTTCCTCTTTTGAAAGTTTTAACAATGTTCAAAACATTTGTCCCCAGGGCCCACAAACAGAATGTGTGACATGTTTTGATGTTTTTTACTCATTTTGGTAATATGTGTGTGTTTGTGCTATGATCAGAGTGGAGTTGTACAGGCAAGCTGGGAAATCTTTGGGCATCAGCATTGTTGGTGGCAGGGGCATGGGCAGTCGCCTTAGCAACGGTGAAGTGATGCGGGGCATTTTCATTAAACACATCCTTCTGGACAGTCCTGCAGGTCACAACAGCTCGCTGAAGACAGGAGACAGGATCCTGGAGGTACACACACACACTTAAACACACACACACAGACAGCGTCATAAAACATGATAGACACTCAATGTGAATAATGGTCCAAACTGTAGGTGGTGAAAATACGAAAATATGACCTTTTAAGATACCTTGTTCTGGTCAAATCCCATTGCAGCATCGCGTTCTTCTTCATCACGTTATGGAGAAGCCAATCCTAGAATATATTGTGATATAGTCAGTAAAGAGGTTTCAAATGCTATAAAATAATTAAAAATGTTTTAAGATGTATGTGCATTTGTGTTTTTGTGTGCGCATGTGCGTGTGTTATTCTGTGTGGGTGTGTGTGTGTGTGTGTGTGTGTGTGTGTGTGTGACAGGTGGGTGGAGTGGATTTGCGTGATGCCAGTCATGAGCAGGCAGTGGAGGCCATCCGTAATGCTGGAAATCCTGTTGTATTTCTGGTGCAGAGCATCATTCCAAAACCTAGGGTCAGTATCAAACACACAAATTATTCACTGATCCTGGATGTTACTATGAACAGTTCATTTTAATCAGTCTGTTTTATGTAAGGGCTAATGCACAGCCAAAACAATATAAGTTTCAGAACTCATTCATGGAAATGAATCAAACTTACTGACTCCTGTTCTTGCTGCTGTAGTTTGTTACGGTGCAGCTTTAAAACTCTGAAGGTAATTTTTCTTCCGCTCTGAGTCAGCGGTCTTATCTCAACTCTCTGCATTTCTTCTTTCCATCAGTTTCACGCTTTCATCTCTGCTTAGGCTTAAACTGTGCCAGTCAACACATGTACAGCATGTTTTAGAGGGAACACTATCACACATGACTGAATTAGTCCTGCTTCTCTTACAGCTTTCCAGAGGTTGCTGTTAAGACATTAAGATATCATTCACAAAGGTCAATTTTCTTGAGCTCGTCATTTCCAGTTGTGGATTTATATTTTGAATGAGTTTTGTGTTGTTTTTTGGTTACTCCTGGTTAAACATGTTTGGGAAGATATGCTAGCACTGTGGCATTCTGGCTTGCTAACTTCATATTTTGTGCTTCCAGAAGCATTTATAATGTAAAAAAATGCAAGTAACAAATTGCAAGTATAGTCACTTTTATTTGTGTAGCACTCTTCACACTACACAATTTCAGACGGCTGATGTTTGATGTTTGATCTCATACCAGATGTCTGTCTGCAGATGTTTCCTAAAAGCAGCTTTGTTTCTGTGACTGAACAGAACCTGAGAAAGCCCATGGAAAAATGTTCTTCTGTTCTTAAAGATTCATTTATGCTGGTTTAATCTTAGTAGACTAATTAGGTTAAAACTGATTGACTTGGACAAAACTAATTTAGTTGTATTTTTAAATTTAACCTGAAAGAATTATTTGCAGATCTTTAAACAGCATCACTCTATTGTCTGTAAAACTGCTATGGAAAGCAACTAATCGGACTATTAAGTATTTCTTAGTATTTAGTATTTCTTGAGCGATATAAACTGGGTAAACTCACCCCATTATAAAGCTCCCATAGGCAGCAGTGACCACAGCGTCTAGATGACCAGACAGCTAATAACACTAGAGATGGAGTGATGTTCTGGGGCTCTTCAGAGTGGAGGAGAGCTTTCTGTAGGACGTGTCTGACAATGACAATGTTTGTTTATTTTGTAAATGTTAGACACCTGTGATGGATGCCGTGGAGGAGAGTTCAGCTCTGACTTCAGACACCAGCGCTGAGAAGGTGAGAACACATAATTACAACCCTCTTGTCCTGTTTTTGTGTTTAATATGAATTCAGACGGCTATGTTTAGAACAGAATACTAGCATACTACTCTCTCTGTCTCTAAAGTGTATAGATTACAGAATCTTTACAGTTCACAGACCTCACAGTACACAGACCTTCTTTATGAGAAAACACTCTTTAAAAAAAAAGACACAGATGACTACATAGCTACTACATTTGCCAGAAGTGCAGTTTACAGTAGAGAATGAGGCATTTTAACTGCTCAAAGGTAACACATTTTTAACTTTAAATAAAAAAAGAAAGGTTTAAAAAATAACCTGTTTAAATTCCAAGGTGACAACCGGATGCCAGGGACACCTGAAACCTGAGACAACAATGTAAAATGCTACTGTTTAAAAAATTTGCATTGCATAATGTCCACTAGTGCACTTCCTATTTTTGAGTAATATACAGAAAATGATACTTGAGAGAAGTCAATCAGTAGTATTTCATACCAAACATAGCCTGAGACCAAACTAACCGTAAGTGTGGAGTGTATTCTCAGCTGACTCACATCAGAATTTGTAGTGTAGATTATGTTTCTCCAAATGAACAAGTACACTCGCTCTCTCTCTCTCTCTCGCTTTCTCTCACTGGTGCTGGTTGTTCTCTGTTTTCTGTAGGTTGTTGACACTCACAATAGACTTTTCCTCCGTCTGTGTCCGATTAATCCCTTTACCCCTACACCGTTTAAGGTTTGTGTCATGTGTGCGTGTGTGTTTCCTTTCATGTATATGCAGTTATGGTTATAATACTTGCATGTATATGTGGCTTTGACACCCTCTTTCTCTGTTTTAATTATTTACCATGGACAAAAAAATATACCAATTAATTACTAATTTAATTAGTGTTCAGATCTGAGAGTTGCATAATTAAAAGCTGCTTTAGTTCTAAAGCTTCTGTTCAAAATGACAGTTCTATCATTCCAAACGCATGATGTGCATGATGTTGTTTAGTTTATGCAGCACTGAAGGAAATATTTAGCGGAATGTCAGAGATGCTGTTTTCCACAGAGGCAAAGCATATAGTGACCAGGAGCTGCCAGACTGCATAATATCATAAAAGTAGTTTATGTGATTTATGTACTGTATGCCACATCATATAATTTGTGAGGAAACAACTGAAACTGCTGTAGTTACGTTTTGTCATACAGGCTTGACATGACGGTTTGCACATGATAGGTTTTCCTTAATAACAACTTGCTATAGATGATGTTAATATTTAATAGTGCTGTGTATTTTTAAGAACACTTTTAATGTATCTTAACAGCTGATTCGTGAGACAGGAATCAAGATCTCACCGACAACACCTGTCTTCTCGCTGCCTGTCGTTCCACATGTTGGGGAAACAGATGCAGACACCCTGACAGAGATTCCTGACTGGCTGACTCTTCATCCTGATGACACAGATGAGGAGGATGAGTACGGATACAGCTGGAGTGAGTCTATAACAAACAGCAGCCACCAGAGGGCACTGTATAACACTGCACTCATCCAGGAAGAGGTTTTGAGAGAACAGTTCACAAAATAAGTACAGTTTCTGTCATCATTTACTCACCTGCATGTCATTCCCTTCTTTTGTCTCTGAAACACAAACCAGAGTGTCCAAACTTCTGTTTTTGTATACAACAAAAGTGGAAAAACAAACATAAAAACACAGAAAACAGAAAAATTATCAGACATGTACAACACAGAAACAGAATACATGGTATTATTGCAAATGTTCATTGTTTATTATAAGATGTACATTAATAAAACGAATTAGTGATACTAAGATTGTAGTTAATTTATTAATATAAAGTTGACTGAACTGATGATAATTACAACACATTTAAGCCATTTGAATAAATGGACGTGCATCAGAAATATCTGTCATTGTGGGAGAATGCTTATACCTGATATCTCAGTGGTCTATGAGAGGGTAATGTATTCAGACCGCCTACTAAAACAGTATGTACAATGGCACTTAGAAATGTACAATTTATAGAACATGAGTGTAAAGGATTTGCAATAATACCATAACATATCTGAGCATTGCATAATGAAAGAGAATAGGAGGAAAAAGTAATGAAATAGTAGAGTCTTTAAGACTGTAGTTAGATCATTATGCTACAAGCCATATTAACAATTTACAAAACCCTAAGCCAAGCTAAATATCAGCAGTCTCCCAGTAAGCAAGCCAACAGGATGAAAGTGGCAAGAAACCAAAACTCCAAATATGTATAGATGGAGAGAAGACCTTGGGAGAAACCAGGCTCAATCGGGAGGGCCAGTTGTCCTCTGGCACGTTAAAGCTGCAATTCGTAACTTGCACATACGCTGATGTTAGAGCTGTTAACATTGATTTATAATTTTATATTGATTTAAAAACTGTCAGGTCTGATTTTGTGACAAATGTCAGGCACAGAGGAATGTTACAAACAGAGATGGTGACAGAAGCATAATGTTACTTATGTTAATAATAATGTTACTACTTTTGCATCAATAACATTATCATTTAAAACCTGTGTACAAAAAGAAAAGAAATCAGGATGAAATCACTCTTATTTCAACATAATTTGAATTGATTATTTATATTTATATCAATAACCCATAAGAACACATTTACCTGATGTGATGACTAAAATGTTATGGAACAGGATAGACACTTTTATATTTCAGTCCAGCATGTCTTTTTTTGTTTGTTTTTTCATTATTTTACATTTACATTTAGTCATTTAGCTGACGCTTTTATCCAAAGCGACTTACAAATCAGGACAGGAAGCAACTTCGATTACAATAAGAGGCAACAGTGAATAAGTGCTATACACAGAGCCCAGGTTTTCCAACACAGTATAAGAGAGTTTTTTTTTTTTTTTCCCACAAGTAGAAGTGGGGGTGTGTTAGTAATTATTTGTTCATTATTAATTTTAAACCTTAAGGACTGTTTTCACACCTAAGTGAAGGATATGCTGCATTTTAGGTTGCGTCATAAAATCAAATTACTTTGTCATATCATCATTATAGTGCATTTTAAAAGTGTTTTCTGCATACAGTATGTAGTAAAAAAGTGTGAACACTGTAGCCTGTTAATATCAGGTGCTTGGACATGTTTCACTTAAGATAAGAAATCATAAATGACACACAAAGGTCAAACTTAAATCCATACAAATCTTTGTTAAAGAAACTGTACACAACTGTACATCAGTGTTGTACAGCAGGTTATGGCCATTACCTCTGATGGCAACCAACAGATGGCAGCAAAACACCACTAATACCACTGTGCGTGTGTGTGTTTAGGGAAGATAACAGAACGCTATGGTCAGTTACCGGGTCAGCTGCACATGATTGAACTGGCGAAGGGTCGGACAGGTCTGGGTTTGAGTCTAGCAGGGAACCGGGACCGCTCCCGCATGAGTGTGTTTGTGGTGGGCATTGATTACAGTGGAGCTGCTGGACAAGATGGACGCATCATTGTGGGAGATGAACTGTTGGAGGTCAGTGTGTGTCAAACATCCACATGATACCAGTTTGACACTGGACTCAATAACTAATAAATTTTGGGCATTTATTCTCTGGTCAATTAAATGAAAAAGTAATTGTAATCTTATCAAATCTGATCAAAATGTTTTGAATTAGTTTTATTTTATGAAATTAAGTTTATTTAACAAAGTTTGGGAGGAGCACAGTCTTGTAATCCAACCATCACACAGGCGTCTGTATATATAGCCATTCCTCACATCTGTCCCATGACAGTTTTGTAGCATCGCTCCATCACCTCATCACCTCACTCTTGGCTGCTATCTACCTCAGTCAAGGATGGGGGGAGTACTCTGGGCTCGGCCCAAATTCTGAGCTTGGAACCCTCCCCCCGGACAGCACGCCGAATATGCATTTATGATAAGTTGTGATTACATGTTAGTGTGAACTTGTAAAAATATAAAATTAAAGTGGATATAAAAATCAAAGTGGAATTAAGTCATTTCACAGGTGAACTGATTTCATTCAATATGACGTAATGAAGCCTTGCTGCCATGTCACTTTATTAGGTTAAAGCATCGGTTCAAAACAAATAGCTCAACTGTCTTTCTGAAGAACTTTCATTCTGTCTCATCATGGCAGATAAACGGTCAAGTTTTATACGGCCGAAGTCATCAAAATGCCTCTGACATCATCAAGAGAACTCCCTCAAAGGTCAAGATCATCTTCATCCGGTGGGTTCTAAGTCAAAGTTTTTGCATGAATGTGTTGATCTGAAGTTGTTCGACACTGGTCAGGTGATATGGTTTGTTTGTGTCTCTGTGTTTTAGGAACAGCGATGCTCTGAGTGAAATGGCTGTTGGACCGATGAAAGAGCTTGGAGATTCACTGAATACAAACACAGTGGTAAACATACACACAGAGGTTATACTTTATATAGTTCTCATTAAGGTCATTCACTAGTACAGATGCATGACTGAAATGTCTAAGATACACCACACCAGATTTAACACCCTCACCGATATTGTCAGCATGTATCATCTGTTTTAGAATACTGCCAGAGGCAACACTGTGACTGTGTTCATTCATCAGTCCAGACTCCAGCACAGGTTATATTCTCTCTAAATCTTTCTTTTCTGGATGGCAGGAGGGTGGAGAGGTGAGTGTGATCCTGAAGGAGGATGACGACAGCAGAAATGGGTGGATCACTCATAGTGCAGATGATAATGAACAAGCAGCAAGGGTACAAAATACAGTCAACATTAACACTTGTTCAAATACTGTGCAAGAAAATAAATTGGAGGAACGGCACTGGACAGCCGGTCTGATTTTTGTTTAGGAACTTCAGCATAATGGTTTAAATGACAGCATATGATGTTTTTTGAGGTATTGCATATTGGTGTATATGTAGGATTATCTAAAACAGTTCAGTTTTTTTAGAATATTCTGTTTAGGTCACATGTGAAAAGTTTGCGTTTCATCACCGTTGAAGTAAGCCCTAAAACTGACCATCTACACTGACCCCACCTCCCAGCTCTCCACATCCAATCAGATTTGCTCAGGACCAGACCCAGAAATCATCCCTCAGACCAGCCCGCCTCATTCATCATTAACAACTGAGACAGAGCCAATTAGGAGTAAGGAAAGGGGTGTTGTGGGAGTTTCCAAAGTGATCTCAATGTGTTTGGTTCATGAATGAAAACCTGATCTGTGTTGTCATGGCTATCATCATCACAGGTTCAAGCAGATGCTCAACACCAGCGACCTTGGCCTCTGATCCAGGGATGTGTCCCATAATCCCCGGCTGTGAGACCACTATCGAGATCTGTAAAGGAAGAACAGGACTGGGTCTCAGCATTGTGGGTGGCTGTGACACTTTACTGGTGAGGAAACATCTGACCGTAATGTGTTTGTGTGTGACACACCAAACATTAAGAAATATTTTGAATTTTAGCTTGTTTTATACTTTGTGTGTCATATTTTAAATTATTTTAAGTCATCCTGAGCCACCTTGGCCTTCTAATTAAGAAACACTGCTCTACAGTACAAGTTTTCTTAAAATCCAGTTTTAGTCTTAGTAGTAGTAAACCACGCAACCCTTAAAGTTCAATTACTGTTCTTCATCAACATACACAAAAAGCATGAAAACATAGGTTACGTATGTAACCCGGTTCCCTGAGACGGGGAAAGAGACACTGCATCATGGCTTGACACTATGGGGAACACGCTTCAGGTGTTCAGATCAAGGTCATGTGACAGAGTCAGATTCATCAGATTTTAAGTTATAGGAAGGCCGTGCAGGCAAGATCGAATTGTGGCAACGTGACGCAGCATCTCATTCCCTGTCTCAGGGAACCGAAACTCAACGCCATGTCATGGCTTGACACTAAGGGGAACATTTCTGTAATTGACATCCTCAGAAAGTTACAGGTCAAAGGTAAACCCTGTATCCCTGTAGTAACTATGACCATGTGCTGGTGTTCATAAGAGCTTAACTCATAAAGGTGATTGTTCTGATGTGACTAAAGGGCAGTGTGACACGAGTGCATGTCTAACGCTGTACTAGTGAATACACATACATGTTATAAATTTTTATCTTTCTCATACACACTGATTTTGTCTGTGTTGGTCTTTGTGTCCAGGGAGCCATTATAATCCATGAGGTGTACGAGGAGGGCGCAGCCTCTAAAGACGGCCGGCTGTGGGCTGGAGATCAGATCTTGGAGGTAAAAATCACTCTTATACCAATCATGACTTTTTAACAGTTCTCTGACTAGCTGTTTGGTTTTGTCCCAATCATTCTCGCTGTCCTTCACACCCGGCAGGTAAACGGTATAGACCTGCGTATGGCGACCCATGATGAGGCTATTAATGTTTTGCGACAGACTCCACAGTGTGTTCAGCTGACCATCTTCAGAGATGAGAGACAGTATAAGGAGGAGGACATGTGGGACACTCTGACTGTTGAGTTCCAGAAGCAACCAGGCCGCAGTCTTGGGCTTAGCATCGTCGGGAGACGGTACAAGAACATTTAGGAGGAGGAAAATTTGTTCAGCTTTTCATTCTGGAAGTCAGGGTGATGCTTTTCTGATGTACAGAATGAAAACTGTCAAATTTAATGTGTCTATATTAAAAATATATATTTTTTTAAATTCTAAGAGGAAACATATCTAACATGGAGAGTTATAGTAACAGTATGCTAATTTACAGAAAATTATGTATTGTTATGCTCATCTTTAATAATGGCTTGCTTAATAGTTTTAATTGTTTTTAAAGCTTAAAAGGTTCAAATTTCATTGGTGACCTGGGCTTCATCTCCATCTAACCAAATACAATTGTTATCGTTAACTTAAAATGTAACACATTACATAAATATTTGGCTCCTTTGTGAGAGTTGTGAAATGCTAACGCTGGTTTGCTGACAGTTGTTTTTATCTCAGAAATGACACAGGAGTCTTTGTGTCAGACATTGTGAAGGGCGGAGTTGTGGAGAGTGATGGGCGTCTTATGCAGGGGGATCAGATCTTGTCTGTTAACAGAGAAGATGTTCGTTATGCCACACAAGAGTATGTGGCTGCTCTCCTCAAGGTGAATGTTGGTCCTGCTTCCCTTCCATCACTGTTTCCTTCATCTTTGTTCAGCAACGCAGAAGAAATCATGTTTTAGTTGACACTCAGAATTTAATATGAGAGAAAGACTGGTGCCACAAACAATCACAATTAGTGTCCTACGAAAATGCAGAAAGAACATATTGTGAATATTATGAAAAGAATAAACTCTCATGATTATTTTTGTCTTGTCAGAGTTGTTCTGGTCCAATAAGAATGGAGGTGGGTCGTGTTAAGGCGGGTCCAATTCACTCTGAGCGATGTCTACCTCAGAGCAGTCAGGTCAGCTAATAATTCTGCTCTAATACTCTGATCAGGTCTGTGTGATGTTTCATCAGTGTTTGTGCTCAGATCTGTGAGTTGTCTGTGTGCAGGTCAGTGAGATGAGCAGCTGTAAAGTTACTCCATATTCCAGCTCTGCAGCTTTTCAGGGGGAAATGGAGGAAACACATGAATGTAAGAACATGGTGATGTTAAACAGATGCTATAGATGTCTTACACTACACTTGGTTTATAATCTTTCTTTCTCTTGGCAGTACTGGCTGAAGATGTCAGGACGGTTGAATTCACAAAGGTGACCAAGACTAATTGCTGACAGGTTCAGGCAAATGCAGCAGATGTGAAACCAAAGTTAAAGCTGGAACTGAGTTATTACAGGAAGCTTTGAGCAGGGACAATCACATACTCTGTTCTATACAGACTATCAGTCTGTGTGTTGCCTGCTGACATGTAAAGCTCAGTTCTCAGCCATGCTGACATACAATATTGATGTGGTTAATTTTGGTGTATGTCTTTAGGATATGCATTTGTAAGTTTTCAGACTTTTTGTTTTTTGTTTGGAGGACATTGTGTGTGATGTTTGTTTGTGTTTATGTCAGGGATCATCAGACTCTCTGGGCATCAGTATAGCTGGTGGAGTGGGCAGTCCTTTGGGAAATGTGCCCATTTTCATCGCCTTGATGAACCCCAGCGGCTTGGCAGCACAGACACAGAATCTTCAGGTAAGTGCGTGTGTGTTAAGACTGGCACTCTAATTAAAAATGTCTTGTCCCAGCAACAGGAGGTCTGAAACTAGTGTGTGTATTTCTGTGTGTGTTTCTTAGATTGGAGACAGGATTGTGTCTATTTGTGGAAACACTACAGAAGGAATGACTCACAATCAAGCTGTTTCACTGCTGAAAAATACCACAGGACTCATACAACTACAGGTACGCATATTACCACTAGAGGTACACACATCAACAATACAGGTTCACGCATCACCACTACAGGTGCATGCATTAAAGGTACACACATCACCACTACAGGTACTCACATAACAACTACAGGTACTCACATAACAACTACAGGTACACACATCACCACTACAGGTTCATGTATCACAACAACAGTACACGTTTCACCACTACAGGTACACACAACACCACTGTGTTGTGACACACCAAGTCAATCACCAAGTGACTGATGTTTTGTCATTGTAATGCAAGTGTTTGCTGTGTGTTTTGTGTTGTTTTGATTGTAGGTAGTTGCTGGTGATACAACAGTAACAGGTCCCTCACCAGAGCAGACAACAGGACTCACAACCAGCAGCATCTTCCATGACGACCTAGGGTTTGTTCACAGACACACAAACACACCTGTTCTGTGTGATTTGAATATGCGTATTTAATCTTGGTCTGTCTACACAGCATGAACATAGTGTCAGTAAGAGTTCTATAAATCAATCGCCCAAAAGTTAATATTCTGGGTATAATTAATAATGCAATAAATGTGATGGTTTATAGTCCGAAAGGAGCTCACTTAGATACTTTATCCATACAGTGATTAGCAGAATGTTTAAATCTCTTTGAAACTTTATGGACAGTCAACGTAGTGACTGAAGACATGATGTACAGTACAACCTTTCAGAGACAGATTATTCTAATGTATTTATAAGAGATAGTCAGTTATGTAAGCAACATGTGTTGCTTGCTTCTAATCGTGACTCAGTCTCATTAGATTTATAAATATTCAGTGGTTCATTCTATAACATTATGTCCTTTATCTGTGTTCTCCAGCCCTCCGCAGTGTAAGCACATCAGTTTGGAGAGAGGGCCTGATGGACTGGGCTTCAGTATTGTAGGTGGATTTGGGAGCCCACATGGTGACCTCCCAATCTATGTCAAAACTGTCTTCAGCAAGGTAAGGGAGGCACACAGAAACTGTGTAGATTTACATGTGTTACAATATTTAAAAAACATTATTTGTGTATATAGGGGGCAGCGTCAGATGACGGGCGTCTGAAACGTGGTGATCAAATCTTGGCTGTGAATGGTCAGAGTCTGGAGGGCGTCACTCACGAGGAGGCTGTCAGTATTCTGAAGAAAACCAAAGGAAGTGTCACACTCACTGTGTTGTCATAAACACAGAGTTCAACTCACTGCTTCTGTATTGATTTAAACACTGGATAATACACAGTCCCTGAATGTGTTCCACACACACTGTGAAACGACACCAGCCTGTGACTGTCATAGGAGCTTGACACACTGTTATTATACACTGTTCCATAGAGATTTATCAGCAAGGTCTATACTCCTGCATCACAGTGAATATACTGCTTATTTATAATCTTCTTGGCTAATTAATCTTAGTCACATTTGGCAGTGATACCAAACCACATCTGATCTTTTGTGTGTCACAGATGATTGTTATGTACCAAGATTAAATATACACATATTCAAGTCACACAAATGAGATTTTGAGAGCTATCACATATGAACTTTCAGTGAATTATGATTTACATATAATAGTCTTTCCTCAGCAGACTTAAAAATCACACTATTGTAAACTAGGGCTATGTGTTACTATTTCTGAAGCTTGACAGGCTTTTATGTTCGATGGAAGATAAAGTTATGTGTGTTTTAAATGAAACAATGACAGAATTTTAATCTGTGGCTGAACTATTCAATTAAATGGTTTATACACCCAAAACTGAAACGTTTTCATCATTTACTAATCCCAATGTGACTATATGACTTTTTCTTCTGTGGAACACAAAAGAAGACATTTTAAAATGGCTCAGTAATTTTGTGTCCATATAATGGGTCAATTTGTGCCACTGTTATTTGATAACAAAAGTAACTCAAAATATCTTCTTTTGTGTTCCTCAGAAGCAAAATGGTAAGATAGGTTTGGAATAACGTGAGTGAGTACATGATATTTTAGGGTAAACTAAACCCCCTAAAGTATTTTATGAAGATTGTCCCTGTCCTGATACTGTACTTCACTGAAAACTTTGTTTCTTAAAATAATCATTTAATAATCACAAATAATCACAATGTGTGAAATTAAGGTGATGCTGTTAAAGGAATATCACCTTAGAATGAATTTATCTCATACTTCATTCACCCTCATGTGATCCTTAGATGTACTGTATATGACTTCAGTGAAACACAATCTGAATTATATTAAATAAACAAAAAAATAATAAACATCTGGGATAGCATAAGGGTGAATAAATTATAAGACAATTTTCATTCTGGGGTAAAATATTCATTTAATATAGCAGAAGGGTATGGAAGTGTATAGGTGGCAATATTTAATTGATAATGTAATATGCATAATGACTATGCAACATGTAAAATGACAATGTATTTTTGGATTGAAATTTACATTTTCAATACCACAATGCATACAATATGTAACGTTAGGGACATGAATATGCAAATTCACTATTTTTATTATATTTAAATACATAATCAAGACACTGGCACCGGGCATGTGTTTGCTACATTCATCATAAAAACTCAATCTCAAGTGTTCTGCTTGTGAATGAAAATAACATTTAAATAATGATTTTGCAGCAATTTTTGTTCAGCCAGTTCTGGTAATACATTTTCATTTCAATTGTGCAACTTATAAAGCATTAAAATGTTTAAATTACATATTAAAACTAGTATAGGAAATGACATGAAAAATATGTTATTGCGTTTGGTTTTCATTTTGCACCAAATGTTGCACATATGGGATTGAAAGTGTACATTTAAATACAGAAATACGTTGTCATTTTACATATTGCAGTCATTTTGAATATGCCATCATCAATTAAATATTGCTACTCATACACCTCCAAGTTGTGTGCTTGATTGGTAATGTGTTCCTTAAAAACACTTCAGTGCATTTCAATGAATTTTATGGAGTTTTGCCTTAGTGAAATTTTTCAGTACATAAGTTCATGCTGTTGTAATGTATTTTTAATGTTATTTCTGACCGTATTGGGTTTCACCACAAATAAAAGTGACCTTCAGAACCAAACCTAATGTCTTGAAAAGTTTATCTTAAACATCACACAAAAAATTGATCAAAAGACATTCTATTATTTAGAAAAATGATATCTGTGATGAAATTATAAAATTATCTAAAAACAGTAACGTAAAAAGATGTACAAAAAATGTAACGATTAAATGACGAAATCTGGTGTGCATGTAACAAGGCTGTTTATTAAACCACCACTATAAATTATATATATACACTTAAATATATATCCACTATAAACTCTTATCAAAGAATCTAATACACTACACAAATAAACTATTAGCTGTTTTTTATAAAAAGATTGGGTGGGTGCAAAAACGAGTGGGTGTAATAAATTGGAATACAGTTTAGAAGCATATCTGATAGACAACTAAAGCTTCATTAGTGAATANGTCCCCAGTAAACCCATCTACCTTCGCATACTCTACATACACACACCACAGTACAGCACGTCATGTATACAGAATATTACACACATGGAAACAGAGAACATGTTTAAAACATGTCCTGCTCTGAGGCTGAATGTTACTACAAACCAAAACAAAACAATTTTAAAATGACTGATAGTCTGTTAAGAATACAAGCAGCGTTACATGATGTCATACCCCTCCTGAACTCCCTCCACTGGCTACCCATAGCCGCCTGCATCAAATTTAAATCTTTGACTCTGGCTTTTAGGACAGTCACAGGATCTTCACCCTCCTACTTCAACTGACTCCAGAAATATGACCCCTCCCACAAACTACATTTTGTAAATGAGCAACCTTCAAAACACGCACCTGATCATCATCACGCTCATCATCGGACAATATAAGAGCACACTGCACACAGTTACGTTGTCTGGTCTCCGTTATGGAAAAGGACTCAAAGCAAAGTTACTTACCCGATTCCATATCTCCAAGCTCCACAATCTCCCCTGTGTGTTCCACCATCATTGTTCTGTCTACTTACCTGTATTGGTCTCAAGAAACCAGCTCCTGGATATCCCACAGTCATTCCTCGTCATCCCGAACCTGGTAAAAAGGCCACCAGTTCCTGTCTTCATATTGTTCTTTTTTTAACATTTTATTTAGGCATTTGGCAGACGCTTTTATCCAAAGCAACTTCCATTGCATGCAATCCCTGGGCTTGAACCCATGACCTTGGCATTGTTAATGCCATGCTCTAACCACTGAGCTACAGGAAAGCCGTTTAAACCCTCCTGTTTGATTATATTAACATTCGTGTCTCGAGTCTGACTTACCGTTACAATAGTATTCAAAATTTTTAATTAGAATGTCTCAAATTGTATGATGAAATAAGTATCGTTAAAATTCCCTGATTGTCTACTATTTCCAGTGCAGATCTGTGACAGTAATGGCTGATCTTACCCATAACTCCATGCATGACATGGCAGGGGTAGTTTAGTGACTACTCAAACATGCTAGATGATTGTGATGTGAGAGACGCATCCTTAGTATCTGAATTTAAGTGATCTTCAATATTAAACACAGTATATTTTTATTGTCTCATAAAAATCATGGTTTGATGTTGCGCACAGAGAGTCCTGTGTTTATCTTTATCTAATAAACCATGATTTGTCTGGCTGCAAACATTAAACTGGATAAAGTGACATCACAGAGGATTAATGACGTTCTGCTGGAGATGCATATGATTGGTGGAAAACCACTGCAAGCGTGAATATCTGATTTGGTGTATTTACTAGAAAGGGCATCCCAGAGTGTAAAGTGAAGTGACACTTTTCTCTTGGGGCACGAAGTAAAAAAAGGTCACAGACACAGATCAGCCAATGAGAGGGAACTGGTACATCCAGTGTTATCTATCATTATAACATTCATTTTGGACACAAAATTAACAATAACTTTATTTGGAACTATTTCAGACTAACTACAAACAACAACAAGCATTACTTGTCTCAGAGCGACACTCATAACTGTTGTATGGCTCCTGAATGATCATGTGAATCACGGTAGACATAAAAACTTACTGTCACCAGCTACTGCCCGTAAAAAAATGTAACCTGTAGAAAGGGTAACTGCAAAACTGTGACAGTGACTGTGACAGTTCTGCCAACAAAATCCATCATGTTAAACGTAAGAAAATAACACAGAGTATTTCAATTAAATTTATAAAGAGACACAGAATTGTGATGGTCATCCTTTAACACCAGAATCTGTAGCAGAGAGAAAATGTGTTCAAGGTTTGACATCTACTTGTAATGCCACACCAGCAGAGGGAGCCATTGCCCGATTCTTGACTGGTAGTGCTTTGCTTTTAGGGCAATTTCCTGTGTGGCAGCCATTTACAGTTTTTCTCGATTGTTTACACACAAAAACTGGT
>JAZGTI010008424.1:0-20173 GCA_036877585.1 Botia kubotai | reverse complement strand
CTGCAGTATTTATATCCAGCCCTTTGTCATGCTGGAGGCCTTAATTAGCTTGTTCAGGTCTGTCTGATGAGGGCTGCAGCTGAAGACTGCAGATGGTGGACCAGTTTAACTAAACTGAACTGAACTGAGACACGAATGCAGCGTTGCGGGTAATAAACCGGATAAAAAAAACAAACAATGCACCTATGCATAGTGTCTGTTTAAAACTAGTTCTAGGGCCTGTATAACTAACAACAATATAAGAAGTCCTTTTCATACAGTCATTTACAGAGATTTGAGGCACGGGGTTCACAGTAAAGAGTCGTGTGATGTATCTGTACAGTATTCCTGCAGCATCTCAAAATAACAACAACAACATATTTTAAAATCCCTGTAGCACATTATTTTAGCTGCTTAATTCACAGCTATTTCTACAATGTTTACAGCAGTTCAGATAAACCATAAACCAGCTTTGTGGGTTAGTTTCACATTTTCCAAATGTCCTGCTTCTTCATGATCAGAATTAAGACCAATAATGGTCATTAAACCCAAACGATTTTATATGTGTTGGGTAACCATGCCTGTTTTGGAGATTTTGGTAATACCGTTTCATACCACTTTAAAGATTATCTACATTACCAAATAAACCCATAAACCTTCAGAAGTATACTGTTACCTGTCATTACCTCAAAATAACCTTCTTCAATCAGTAGTTAATGATACACATCATGTAAATCATATTACAAACATGTTGAAATCTACAGTCTACAAATAAATGAAATCTACAAACAAATCTACAAGTATTTTATGGTCTATTTAACGAAACAAGCTAAATTACACCATTATGTTTTGTTATTTAGCATAGCGCAGGAACATTAATACCAATTTCATTTGAAATGGAAACCTGCATGTTTCAATGTACCTCAAGCGTTCATCGTTTTTACTGATCCTGGTGAAATGAAAGCTCAGTGGTCTAGAATAACTGGGATAGGATTAAAGGAAACATTCTGCAGTGTCAGCTTCATATAACTGAATTTATCTACTCCAACACTTGCTTGAATGAGCATAAATGGAAGAACCAGTTAATTCCATGACCACATTAGATCACCTTCCGAATTTTCTCAGTGATGTGTCTCCAACTCTACGACGGTCCACTCACCCCGAGCAGAACTGCCTGGAGCTTCCGGTGAGAAGCTGCTCACCGAGGTCACGGTGCCTGAAGAGGGTGTAAGTGGAGGCAGAAGGTTGGGCCACAGGTTGTTTTCTAGGGGGCTGAGCGTTCCACCTGCCCCTCCAGGTAGCAGGAGAAGGGGTGAGCAACTATCACCTGTAAGCAGTAATGTCTGGTTGATCAGATGCTGGACAATGTCTACCTTCTTGCCCCAGTCAAACTCTAGAGGTGTTGGTCGTTCAGGTGGTCCAGAGGAAGACTGTGAAGGACTGTCTTGGTCTGTTGCAGTGCCCGTCTCCTCATGGTCTTTGTGTGGATCCTGATCAGTCTCTTCTAGTAAAGCTGTTGAGCAATGTAAATGAAAGTCATCTTGGTCTTTTTCTTCAGGACGCCTTTGAGTCAATTCATCAGGACAAATAATAAAGTTGCTTTTATCTTCTGCTTTTTCTGGTTCCTCGACCGCTTCTTGTCGCTCCTCTTCTGAGTCACTTGATTCTAAAGATTCGTAGATGGTGCAGAGGCCTGATGAGGGCGACAGGACTGGTGTGTGCACCTTGTGTTTCTTCTGCTGCACGATTTCCTGCCGCCGCTTCAGTTCTTGCTCTTGCTGCCCGAGTTGCAACTCGAGTAAATTCCTCCTCTGTTTCTCCAGCTCCTCCTCTTCTCTGTCATTCCTCACTTGTTTCTCTCTTGCTTCTTCTCGTCTCTCTTCTTCTCGATTCCGTTTCTCCTGCAGTTCCTGAATGTGCTGTTGGTGTTTGTCTAGATGCAGAAGTTGTGCGTTTGACCCCACACTTGGTATTCTGGGAGGGAGGTCTGTGGGAAGCCGTGGTGGCTGGTTCACATGGGAAGCTCGGGGCTGGAGACGACGTTTGGAAGCCATTGCCATTTGGATGTGAAGCAAGTCTTGTAGTTGTGAGGTCATGTGGGAGTTCTTTTCTGTGAGTGAGGCGGAGTCCAAAGCATATGTTAATAAAAGAGAAGTAGAAGGTTATGAAGCAACGTCAAAAACTGCAGTGTTGAATGGCACAGAAAAGCATTGCGAGATTGCAGTATAAGCCAAAACAATTACAATGGAGAAGAAACGAGAAACCTATCAAGCATTTGAACTAATTTCACACCCTGGTGACATTTTCTCCAAAAATACATTTAGTGAGATTTGTGCAATAAAAGCGGCCACACCCTGTATATGCAGTAACCACTAAATATTGTAAAGAGAAAACACATGTAATCAAAAGGCGAATGGAGGTGAACACACACCAGACAATTAGCTGAACGCATGCAAAAGTGATCGCTTACCGTGCATATGCAATGCAGCAGAAAGCAAACGGGTATTTATTTTTTAATATTGCGAAACATAATGCATGCATATAAAACAAAACATGCGTACAAAATAAGCAACCCCAGTGCGTTTCTTTGGTGAGGCGATCATGCAGCTTAAACGCAGAGGTTACTGAAAATTGGGCTGTGCAAAGTCGGTCCTCCTTTTAGTGGGTGCCGAAAACTCAGCATGAGGTTTAATGAAGTCCAATTAATCCAGGTGAATGTGTCAAGCCAGATACTTTCAATTAGCTTCAGCTCAAACTTTGTGAATGATCAGATTAAAGCAGGTTCACCCAGTTAGTCCCCAAGTGGAAGGTGTGCAAAGTCTGCTTCAGAATCGGTGGTATTAAAATAGATGAAGAATTAAACAAGAAGCTGGAGAACTTAAAGCACCTTGATAAGGGTTGAGATCCAGAAGGTTGACCGGGTCAGAGCTTGTTTTTCCTCCTTTGGATGGTGAGGAGTTGAGGCTAAAAGGGGAGGGCTTACAAGCTGAAGGAACATAATTGCATAGAAGAAACTCCTTCTGCTGGAAACATCCCGATTTCTTTACATGATTGAGTCACAACAGCTTTATGTATTTGTGTGTCAGCTGGTGTGTGAGATATGATAAATAACAAAATATTCTACTACAACAAAGCTCTAAAGCCTAAACTATTTACATATGGCAGACACAATAACTTGGGTGTTATATTGTTAAAGTACTAAATATTTCACATTGCTTCCAAATAACCACCCAAAAACATATTGGTTTTGATTTAATATCAGGTGATAAGAAAAACATTTATATTATCTTTACTTTATAGAATGTGACGGACAGTCTATAGTCATTTACAACAGTGGGCATTAAAATAAGCAGGTGTGAATTACATCGAAACTCAAACATCAAGAAACATACAGAGAAAGAAAGGAACTGTGTTAAATATCTAACCTTTATTTGAAGTTATGACATTAATTACGCCAGATTAACAAGACATAAAAAGGAAGGGGTTGGCAAACCCTAAAGTGCAGAAGAGAGAAAGGTGTAACGACAGATGACGATGAAGGAAACTGGGAACAGATTGGCACTTGGCGTTCATTAATGATAGAATACAAAAGAATACAAAAAGCAAAGAATACACATCTGATCAGTAAAAAAAGAACTGGATAATGTTGAAAGTCTGATATGATGGTAATTTTTCTTCAAGGCGTCAATTTTTGTTGTTCTCAAACATTTCATGCCAGTTCGAATCAACACCCATTGTTAGTAAAACCAAAAAAATTCACCTTATGTAAATGGTAGCAGCTATTGCACATACAGGAGTTTTAAGCCATATACGACTGTAGCTGTAGTTGTAGTTGTGAAGAATATTGTGAAGTGGCACCGCTGTTCTGAATGACATGTTTTCCTTTATTTTTTGCTCTCGGTTTAATAAAAGACATTATCAACATACCAATCCCTAACTAGACAAAACTTCTATATAGAGATAACATCAACAAGGGATATTGGAAGTTGAATTCTTAAAGTGCACTCTATACATTACCTGACAAGGGACTATCAGTATTTTCGCATATGGAGTAGTAGGGATGCTGAGTGTCAAGCCCTTGTTGTTCTTCCGGCTGCTGTGAGGATGAAGAATCTATCAAACCTGACTCTAAGGGTGCAGCCTCCGGTAGTAAATCAGCCTCAGGCAGTTGGCCGGTCTCTCCACACAGCATGTACTGTTTCTCTGGGTGGGGCTGGACCTTCCCATGTTGGCTTTTGACAGTTTCAATCTTTTCCTCACCTGCAGGAGGTATCAGAGTCAGCTCCTCAAGAAGAGATGGATCCTTGGCCTCATCTGGAAGCTGCTCTTCATTTTCTAGGGAAAAGATGCCAGGGCTCTTGCTGCAACTTTCGGCAGATGACTGGGCATTGGAGTTGGAGGTTGTGTTGTCAAAGCCATAGGATGCAGCAGACGTGGCAGACTGAGGGGTGTCACTACCACCACCACCTTCAGTCTCTCCAGCAATTTCCTCCCGCTCCTCTAGAGTGGACAAGCTGTGGGCCACCGGTGCTGTTCCACAGGTATTGCCAGTAACAAGCAGCTCAGCCTGAGGGTCACTTATCTGCATTTCCCCTTCTGTGTCACTTGCCTCGTCCTCAGTAGCTGATGAAGATGATGATGGTGCAGATACCGGAGCAGTTGCTGGACCACCCAGCACATCATCAGCTGGCAGAGTCCCTGGTTCTTCCTCATCAGCACATTCAAGGTCAAGGCCTAGATCTTGCATAATGTCAGGCAAGCCTGGGTTAAGTGATTCTAATTGCAGATCCCCTGTACAGTGAATCTTAGTACCCAAGCAGCTGCTGTAATCTTTCTTTTCTTCTGGTAAACTTGTGTCAGATAGTACCTCAGGGCCACTAAGTGTTCCAAACAACTGTGATTGAGATTCACAGGCTTGAGGGGGTGTTGGGCCTGGTTTGGGGCACACATCCCCCCCTGCAGCAGTGAGTAGAGACTGAGGTGAACAAAGTGGGGGATCAATAAGGTTTGGGAGGTAAGGAGGAGGACCTCTTTCAGAGTTGCTACCATCCATGGTTGCTTGAGCAGGTGCCTGGGTTGGGGTTTCTGGGTCTGCCTGCCAATGGTCAGAAGAAGGGCTAGCAAGAAGAGCAGAAGCCGGTTGTGGTAACTGGGCCCAAGGATCAGCAAAGCAACTGGACTGATTCCACTGGGTGGCTAGAGGGTTAGAGACATCCATGGGAGGAGGCTGGATACGATTCAGGTTGTCCAACCTGTAGTCATCTGTTAAGTCATCCTCATCTGCATTCCCATAACTTTCAAGCCCACTCTCAGTTATACCCTCACTTACCATTTCTACATCGTCATCATCATCTTCATTGTCATGATGCTGCCCGTGTGAGTCCTCTGCTCTTTCTGACCCTACTTCCATATCACATATTCGATCATCATCATCCTCATCTTCATTATTAAGAATGTCAGAAACCTTCTCAAAGTCAGGAGACCCAACAGATACACCTTCGCCATCAGCTCCTTTAAGACTAGCATCACCAAGATCATCCATGCTTTCAGTCCCTTCAAGAACACCTGGAGCACTGAGCTCCGATGCCCCTTGTTGGCTGCAGCTTACATCTTCAGAGTCAAGCTCAGATAGCATAGCTCCTGCCCGCCAAATGGACCCAGGAAGCCCAGCTGACCCAGGTTGAGACTCTTCAGTAGGCTGGGTGCCACTCATTTCTGACAAAGACACTTGCTGACTGCCCTCCTTCTCTTCTTCTTCTTCCACATCTTCATAACATTCAGCTTTATCAGCCACCTCTAAGCCAACAGTGGGCACTAACGTAGCAGGGGGGTTATCAAATGGTGAAGCGGTTATGTTTATTTGTTGAAGCACAGCAGCAGTGAGCTTTTCATCAACTGCTTCTAAACCATGTTCGTCAAATTCCTGAATAACTGCAGAGGCTGTAGGATCAGACAATTCAATGGGGCCAGCTTCTACAAGGGTCTCTTGAGTCAGAGGTTCTGTGTTGGCATTTGTATTAAGGACCTGCACATCAGTATTTTCTTGAACATCTAAAGAAGAGGAGGCTTGTGTGTCCAAGGAGCCGTCTAAAGCTGCAGTAGCTTCAGGCCCCAAAAAAGATCCTTCTGTGGTTATGGCTGCAGCTGTTGCAACAGCAACAGTAGCTACTGCAGCTGCTGAAAGTTGCACAGACTCTGATGCAGGTTCTTTATCAGCAGGCTTCTTATTGACAACAAGAGGTACAACAGACTGTGTTGGTTTGGTTGGCTGGAGCTTTCCAGTGACAGTCGTAGTGCCTGTCTGTCTGTGACTAGGTGAGGCTGCAGCGTTCTTTCCTGATGTTGACTGTGAGGAAGTGTTTCGTGGACTTGGTGGCACCTTCCGTGTTGGTACACTTTTTTTGTCATCCGGTTTAGGTTGAGGTGCTTTGATGCTAGGTAGGGGTTGTTTTGTAGTTGCAGCTAGTTTTGGGGCCTCTGAGTTTAAGGGCTTGCTGGGAGGACGTGTTGTTTTTAAGGCAACTGGTTTCTTTGCCGGCGCGGTAGTGGCTGTTTTGCCAGCATCTATAAATAATAAACACATGTTGATTGTAATGGTCACTACAACATTGAGCAATATTTATTCCATCAATAAATATCCTTTAAAATGCTTTGCTGAAAATGGTACTCCACCTTTGCGGGCAGTTGATGCAACAACCAGGGGTTTAACAGGCTGTGGAGCAGCCGTGCGACTTCTCAATGCAGTAGTCGTTGTACTGGTGGTTGTTCTCCCTGTAGCTGAAGTGGCAGCTGGTCGTGGGGCAGTACTTCCAGTTGTCCTAAAAAAGTTGACAAATGTCTTGAGTAGTTATGAAAAGGAATAAAGTTTGTTTTGTTCTTTATCTGTAAGGCATTTTATACATTTGTTGCATTAAATTGCCATTCAAGATGTTCTCAACAAAATTGGCTCCCAGCCCTGGGTAGTAAATCTGCAGCGTGCACATGTGCCATAAAAGCAATTTAATGCAGTACCAGAAACCCAATCCACCAGGGTCATTCATCAGCTAATGCATCTACCCTCCATTTTTTCCCAACCTGAGAAAATGACATGGACAGAGAGGAGATAAGGGAGTCAGTGAGAGGTGGAAGAGAAATGGTATGATAGAGGAAGGAGTAGGAGTGGGGATGGTAAAGCACTTTGCTAGCAACCACACTAAGAAGAAATGGAAGATAATCAATTTCCTTTCTTCTAACCTACACTCTCCTAATGCAATTAAAACTGTTGCCTCGGAGTAATATCGGATGTGCAGTGGGATTCTAAAGTCTTTCACACCGAAAATATGAAAGGAGGCACGATTCCTTCCGTTCCATTGTCATGACCTTTACACGTTTGATAAGTCTAGATTAAAAATACCAGAAGACTTTCTGTAGGCACACATCTGAGCCAACAAGACTTAAAGACAAGAACTGCATGAACTACATTGGAATGCTCAATTCACTGCCAATGACCGTTGCAAAAGACATACTCAAGTTCTTACACGGACAATGCACAATACTTGGTCTAACAAAATGAATCTGCAAAGTTTTACAATAAGAACTGGAACACCGAACAACACTCACCATATCAATTAGTAAGTGTTAAATAATGGCCATGTGGATAAAGACACTGTTCTGAATTAAATACACATCTTTTAGCAAAGCCCCAGGCAGTGGATTTACTTTACACCTGTTAAATTCATTGCTTTAAAACATCACTCAACTTCTTAATTACTCCATTCATTGTGGGTCTTTAAGGGTGCAGGGTACTTTACTTTGCAATCTCATGAGCATCACTGCACCGTTTCAAAATTTATTAGCTCATTCATTTTTAAATATTTTTCTAGTGGTATAACGTGATGGTTCACTATTATTTCTGCAGCTAGGACATAAAGATGCAAAACAAATGGAGAGACTAACCAGCCGCTTGGTTTATAGGATATTAAAACGGTCGATTAAATCAATTTAGGCTGATGCTAAAATCCAATTTCCAAAAGTCATTTCCTGTTCTGCACAACTGGACTCCATCTGCTTAAGCTATTATGGCCCTTATGCAACACAGACGCACGTGAAGTCCCTGCTTGCTTTTGCGGTGTGGTTGGAGAGACTTAGTCTGCAGCCACTTGATTTAGTGACACTTATCTACAGCCAAAAAACAAAAAGGGAGTGAGATGTTTCTTCATGCAGTTGTGGACCAAAACCATGAACATTCATGTGCAAGATAAAGCCTGTAAGTGGAGACGCTGTGGTTGAATTATGAGATGGCTTTTATGGAGCTAGTTTACATTTCCCACAATGAAAGTGTGATTGTGCTTCTGCAGTGTAAACAACCCATCTGAAGCTTTGAGAAGGTTAAATATAATATGACATACATCAAAGAAAAACAAACATACCCTAGAAGGAAGATCAATAAAAGCTCAGACTTACACAATGCAGACTGAATTCAGAGTCAATACAGAAACACAGACAGTGTGTGCATACACCACACCCTACACTTCTGTTTGTCTGACCAGCTTGATCTCTCTGACACATTTCCAACAAGAGCGAGCCCTAAGCAGAATGTAAAAAACTTCACTAGTTGGCTTACCTGTTAGTTTTGGGAGCTGTAGTAGTTCTGGCAGTGGCTGAAGTGCTGGGTTTGGCAGTGGCTGAAGTGCTGGGTTTGGCAGTGGCGAGCCTTGGAGCTGGAGCTGAGAAAAAAAATATAAAACTGAAAATTCACTGAAATTAATCCTGAAAACAGCTGTAAAATAAATGCAAAAGCTTGATGACTAAAATACATTTTTGTAAAGAAACTCTGCATGCATACTACTCACTGCCCTACATTTTGGGAAATATTAGGCTATGTACAAAAAGGTTCAGAGACCTGTCAACTGAAATGGTCTAAATGTCGTCCTATCTCAAAGAGTTTGTGATGTGAACATTCCACAGTTTTAAAGCCGGGATATCAGGGCATGGCAGGAATATCAGGGATGCAGACAGCTAAATCCTCTTACCTGTGGTTTTAGGCTTGGTTGGGGCAGTGGTGGAAGCTGTGGCAGGTCTCCTACTGAGGCTGGTGGCTGTGCTGACAGCTGTCTTTGTACCACTGGTCGCAGTTGTCGTTGTCATTGTTCTACTAGTTCCAACAGTCGTCACCTTAGATTGGGCCCTTGAGGTTGTAACAGCAGTGGAAGGACCAGCAGGTTTCTTACTGGGGGCAGTAGCTCCAATAGCAGTGGTGGGTTTCTTGGTTGTGGTACTTGCCACAGTTTTTGGAATGCCGTTAGCTACACGGCTTTGGGTTACTTTGGGTCTGGTACCTGGTCCAGTGGTCACTCCTATTGTAGTTTTACCTTTTACTGGACCTTTAGATTTACCTTTGGGATCCACTCCCTTCCCAGAAGCCTTCACAGTTGAAGGAGCCTCTTGCTGATTTGGGGGCTCATCAGGTTGTGGAAGTGATGGCGTAGTGCCATTCTGAGACACCCCCTCATTGCCAGTTGGCTCTGCTACTGGTCCCATTTCCTCTGCTTCCATTGGTTCAGATGGTGCTGTGGCCACCCCATCAGGTTTCATTGCCAGTATTAGCCGTTAACCACTTTTTGCAGCTGGATACGCTCACTGGATTCAGTGCTGCTCAAACACTGAACCCAGGGATAATGGATGCGGTAGTCAATTTAATAACTGCCCTGCAAGGGAAAAGACAAATATATATACTCAGTTTGGAAGCACTGCGTTTTTTGGAAGCGCAGCATTACACAAACTGTTATATGTTTCCTCCTCAGGGACTCATGCAAAGGCTTGTCAGCAAAAGGATTGTAGTTAAAAAAGAAAGAATATAGAGATAAAGATACAGAGAAGGGGGGGGGGCTATGAACCTATTCACCCCCGCTTTCTCTAAACTCCCATTTCACAGTGTCCTCTTGTCTTTCTCCCTCCCTAAACAGCCCTTCCTAACTACAACCTCCCTTTCTTCCTCCAAGGCAAGCAGGGAAATCAAATTTTAATTTTAATTTGGAACCATCAAAAAAAATCAGTGATGAAGTATTCGAAACAAAATCAAGAGGAAACCAATGAAATTGTGAAGTAGAAAGTAACACAAAAGACTTCATTTGAGAGATGGGCGTCAAAGAAGATCCATAAGAAACATTCTAGAGGACATGTCACCCCACAGGCCAAGATGATGAATTGTGAGGTCATCGTTCTACCCAGCCCAGACCAAAAATTACAGCCCTGCTGCATCTCCACGGTGATGTGAAGATCAACAAGGGGACGATGTATTTGGGTTTAAGTCTAATATAATAAAAAAGCTTTGTACTGATGCCAGACAGTTTAACTTTTGGTTTATATGAATGTGTGTGTGTGTGTGTGTGTGTGTGTGTGTGTTTGTGTGTGTGTGTGTGTGACCTGGTTTGGCTGCACAAAGCCGTAGTGTTTAGAATGAAAACGGAAGGGGTAAAGCCTCCTAATGCAAGCAGATTAATGAAAAAGCACTACAGCTGAGATCACAAAACAAACAACATCCCAATTTTATGATAACAATAATAAAACCTCACAGAGATCTGAGCATGTCCAAACTCAGACGTGGGATTCATGTGTAGACCAACATCTATAATGTATCTGAATGAGTGGACCTCCATAATACAGTACAGTGATGGTTTCACAAGCTCTCATCAGCTATCGACCGCTACCATCACACAAACAGTGTATAAAACAAATGTTTAGATGTTCTACATCCACATTCTAGAATTCTAATCAAAACAGGAGAATGTTTGCAGGATAAACTTTATAACAAAGAGTCTTTAAAAACACAGATTCCTCAACAAAGCCTTCAGTTCCTCATGACCAAGCCATAAACAGCTGTCATAGAGAAACATGCAGCTGCGGCCGACCACATCCTGCATTCCTGTAACGGGAGACAGCAGAGGGACCTTGGCCTTCATTTACCAAATATATGCGCCCCTGTTGTCTGGCTTTAACTATTGGCTTTTAACTGTAATTATACATTCAACTCATCTGAATCATCTGAAACGTTGACCCAGTTATAACAGGACAACAATTGCAAAGATTGGATAAGACAGAAAATATACTAATGGGGGGAGAGAGAGAGAGAAGAGAGAGGACACAAACACATACCCTCAATGTGCCCATACAAGGCAGTGCTCTCACAACACACACACACACACACACACACTCCTAATAGAAAAATCATACAAACATTGCTGCCGTCTTTCAACTCCGCTGTTATTTATATAATTCTGACATTCCCACAACACCATATGAGACGGTTCTCATGGTGTTACTGAAATGTGTGCAGTGTGCATTCCTCCTATCGCCAACACAAAGACAAATGAGGCGCTACGGGAACTGCAGAACAGACTGTGTGCATCCGGATAGACTGTGTATTGTCGCGGGAGATTTTGATGATGCAAATCTCAAAGCTGTGCTACCTAAATTCCATCAGCATGTGGGACCGAGAGGGGCGAACACACTGGATCTTGTTTACACAAACATCCTAAACATGTACAGGGCAGAGCTCCACCCCCACCTTGGCTACTCAGACCACATCTCTGTTATGTTGCTTCCAGCATACAGACTGCTCATCAAATGTAAAAAACTGGTTCTGACGCAGGTGAAAACCCGGCCAGCAGGAACCATCTCTGGAGGGTCTATGGGCGGGTCCCACTGTTTTCATCAAAACACAAGCGGGAGGGTTAAAGTTGATGTGCACTAATATTTAAGGCAGAGAACGTCTGCTTGTATTGTTAGTAAACATGCTGCACAAAGTTTTGTACATGTAAATATATCGACATTTTCAGATATTTCAGAGCAATGGACCAAACATGAACTTTCACAAGCTTGCAAACTGAGACGAGAGAGAAAGAGGAGAGCAGCCGCTTTCGTTTCAGAAACAAACAAGTTCATGCGAGCCGTCAGGATGCATGGAAAATCGTTTTAAAATAAACGTTCTGCTCCAGCTCCAAGTTTAAATCCTGTACACATTAGGTCAGTACAGTAGACAGACAGTAGACGGTCTTCTGTGACTGTTCAAACACATTTGCGTCTACACCAGGAAACCAATCTGTTCAAAATGCATTTACAACCATCTGCATTTAGGGTCGTCCACTTGTGATCCGATTGACCAAAATGCATCTTAATACCAGGTGTAAACAGGCCCTTCGGTGTATCATATAGGTCAACACATCCTGTATTAAATTTACCCCTAGCTTATAAAGCAGATATTAGTTCCTATCTTCACTCCCTAAGTCATCACTCCCTATTATGTATTGGTGAAAGGTGACTGGACCGGGGTAGGGGAGGCAGATGGGTCAGTACTGGGTGTGGGGCTCAGCTAAAGCGTTAAATATTGCTGGGATTGTGAAACGGTAGTCACAGATAAACAGGAAGAATCCGTACAAGCCTGCTGAAGCAGATGACCCCTGATGCCCCCTGTCGCCCCCTGTCCATCTTGTTCAACAGGATTAGCTCCAAACAAGAGAATGTGTGTGCTGTGTGAGTGTAGGGTGCAAATGGGGTTTGATTTTGGCACGTGTCATGTAAGGATTAAGAGAGGACATGCCCCGTGCTGACGGGAGCTGCGCAGAGCCGGAGAAAAGCTGCCAAAACAACCCGAGACATTTAGGCTCTATTTACACCTGGTAATACGATGCGTCTCAGGGGAGCGCAGGCGGTCAGGTGAGACTGATCGCTCTTTAAACCTGCTATAAACACACCCACTTGTGTTCCGATTGTAAAAGTGTGGTTGTGTGTGTAAGAAATACTTGAACTGAAAGGACAGAAGAGAACAAAGAAAAGTGAGGGCTGCATCCATCTGAGACTGACAGAAAGAGATTAATGCCACAACAGTTGTTATGGAAGAGGGAGAAAGAGAGTAAGAACAGATGGTGAATGAGGGTGTGATGGTTTGGGTACAGTTTGCATACTGGACACACAGCAGGATGCCGTCATGGATACGGATGGTGGCCAAGAGGATTAAAATAGGACAAGAGTTGTTGGCTCCATTTGAACGCACACAAACACAGACTTTGCCGAGATATCCAGGGTTAGTCTGCTGCCAGTTAAGAGTTCTCATGCCAGTGCCGATGTTTTTACAGGAATTATAAAACCATCTGAAAGCTTTTAATGTCATAAAGGGGTATTTCCAAACATTTTTCCCCAATGCAAAGCTGAGACAGACGTTGCATGATGATGGACTCTGGAAAACGTTGCATGGGCTACAAAAAAAAACAGCAGGCTTGATGATAGACTGGGATTTACATTACTGTAACTGGAAGCAATCCAGTTTATACTAAATCAGGTTATCCAAGTATGTGGGAGGGAGTGGACGGGTGGGTGGGCAAGCTAACTGATTTGATGATCACCACGGTTTATTTCATTAATCCATTGTAAACAATTGGGGCTGCCTCCAAACAAGACATCTACTCTTCCAACTCGACCACCCACTATGAGGTCATGTCTTAAACTGGAACCAACCAGACACAACTGCTATTGTGACGACTAAGAAGCCATTGAATGGTATAATATCTTCTGCACCTGCCAGAACACAAGACAAATTCAAATAATCAAAGCCTACAGTTTATCCCTAAATTCTGCCTGTACATGTAATGACTGCAATATACGTTCACACAGGACAGACATTCACTTTTGAGGGAGAAAATCTACGGACCAGACTTGAGGGATCAGTGAGCCAAACCCATCACCACAATGATGAAAACCAGTAATAGCTTCCAGCACAGGCATCCTGAGATGACTCAACAAATGATGAAATCATTAGCTCACAGTGTGCAATAGAAAGTGGAATCAATTGACAAAATGCTGTTGACTTAAATTGAGTCTAACAGACTATCTGCTCCTGAAAAACACTACGGCCATGATTGAAATAAACTAACATAACATTTTCTGTATGCATGTGCTTATCTGGACAATGGATTTGACAAAATAAGTTGCAATAAAATACTGAGCTGGCAAAATAAGCATTAAGCTATTATTTCATTTCAAACAGCCTAATGACTGACCTGAGGCCAGTCTCTCTCTCTCTCACACACACACAAGTAATAATAAATCATAGGACATAAAACAACATAATAAAGCCCTCTATCAAAATCATTCGATTATCAAACTGGATTCAGTTCTGGATTGTTCATTGGCAGGGGTGTCTTTGCACGGTAGTTTGAAACGCTCTTGTGCTTTTAAATGACTTAAACCAATAGAAAATCAGATAAACACTAGCAATTGTCCAAATCTAGGTTCTCTCACGAATAACCCCAGCACTCTCGAGTGCTCGCGAACTCCCTGTGGTCCCTGAAGGAATTTCAGGGGTTCCTAATTGTGATTTCAAACGGAATAATACACCTAATTAAAATAAATCTCATTTGTTGTAGGTTAGCATTATATCCACTTAAAGGGGAACCTCAGGTGAATAATGCAGGTCGAATTTTGACTCCCCTTATTACCCCAGTATGGTTAGCTTTGGGATTAGGTTTGAGGGTGAGGTTAGGGTTACGTCAGGGTTACGGTGTGAGCCTCCAGGAGGGGGGTCATAATCTGGCAGGAAGTCACAATTTGGCACAACACCGGCCCATTAGCGCTAAAAGCAAACAACGCTTGCGAACTTCACGCGTCCAGCGCGCGCGCGTCGCGTTCCTGAACTGCATTCTAGCGTGTAAACAGAGGCAGGGCGTGATGCGAGACACGCGGTTATCTGCAGACCTGCGGGCGCTATGAGGACGGGCTGATAGCAACACACAACGTGACATCAACAGCGATTGAAACGATAACAACAAGTCAAAAACGAGCTCCGAGGAGTACCCCGTCCCACATATCTAAAGACAGCAACCCACAGAAGTCCACTTACATTATTTTAGTTTAGCCTTAGAAGACGTCTCGGGTAAAGACAGACGATCGAAATAATCGACGTGAATCAATGTGCACCGATTCGTTTGCCTTGTGCACTTTGACGGTGTAAGACCCGACGCGTTTATCCAAACACAGCTTTGAATTTCTGAACACTGGTACAAACTGAACAAATGATTTCTGAACAAATCATTCAAACGGTCCCCAAACGAGAACCCTCTTCGAAGTGCCTTTACAAAACACAGACGTGTTTTCAAGACAAAAGCATCGCGTTGACGGGCTGAATCGGAAATGATTGCTTAAGTGAGAATTAAACTGCTTCAAGGCGTAAACCATCCGACCGTAACATTTAACCGCACCATTGATTTCATTAAATATCTGATACGCGTTCATGCGTGGTAATTAAATACCAATAGCTTTTAAAGGAGAACAGGCCGCTGTTCGTTTCATGCCATGCGTTTATAAATCCATGCGTCCTTAAAACGCTGCCCAGCCCCAAACATACAAAAAAAAACCCCATTGCAACCCTTGCTAAATTAATATCGATACCAAATAAGTGTCAGGTGGCAACTAAAGGCCAAATTAATAGTTTGAACCCGGCAAACAGGTTGAAAGACAGAGTAAACGCGCTACAAATATTAAAACGTGTCCAAATTAAAATGTCATTCATTTACCGTGTTCCTGTCGGTACAGCATTGCGTGTTAGCAACGCAAAAGTCGTGGGTTCGATTTCCAAACAACACGCATAATGTTAAGTCGTATACTTTGAATGCACCGTAAATCGCTTTGGATTAAAGCGTCTGCCAGATGCGTAAACGTAATGTACCTTCAAGCGCTGCGTCTCTGCTCCGGTGTAGCAATCCGCCCTGGACTGTCCACGACTTCAATGAGGTATAAACAACAATCGCATGAAGTCTACGAACGTACAAACAACCTATCTACAGCCCACTGCGCTACCGTCAGCATCAGAGGTGGGACCAGTCTGAAGGAAGTTGAACTAAATCCAAACGTTACTGTTCAGAAGCGACAAGCATCGTGCTACTAAAGAGCGCATCAGACTCCCGGTCCGATGAGGTCAGCGACCGAAATTCACTTCAAAGGGCAGTGATGTCACCAAACAAACCATAGCCCCGCCCAACTGTCGCTTTATCGCCAGCCATCTAACGCGCTTTATCATTATAATGTATGTGTGAAGAGAGATTATGAGTGAAAAATGTGCGTGTCTGAGAGCCATCGACCTTCTCCACCGAATTTAACGCGAGAGCAACGTTTCTTTTTATTATAATTCATATGACTATTTCTGTGTTAAGCAATTAATAATTAAAGAGTTTAAAACAGAATGATAAATTGAAACTTGTTCAATTGAAAATTTATTTGTTTGTGCAAGGCCCAAGTGTCCAGTTAAAAATTATGGGTTCCAGTTTGGGTGTTTTTGACCACTTGAAAAAATTGTATTATTTCTGCCGTATGCATGCAAATGTTGTCTAAACGGTTGTCAAGGTTTGAGTTTTATGAAAAAACAGCTTTAGTCTTTTAGATCAAATCAAAGAATCTGCGTATTTAGAGCTGATCATATATTGTTAATTATGTTACATTTTAAAAATTTGAACATCTGCTATGAATTTTCCTTTACTTACTTTATAATGCATAAAAGCAAATCTTGATACTTATAATAATATTCATATAAACTAATATTGTATATTATATTAATATTAGTATATTAATATATACTCAGCTTTCCTGTAGCTCAGTGGTTAGAGCATGGCGTTCGATCCCAGGGATTGCACATACTCAGAATCAATGTATAGTATAATGCAATGTAAGTCGCTTTTATCCAAAGCGTCTGTCAAATGTCTAAATGTAAATGTACTAATATTGTGCGCAATAGGTTTGATGCTTTGAAGTTCTTGAAATGATCAGGAAATTCATCATTCACAAAACGAGAACATAATTAATCTACACAATGAAATCTGTGCTGGAACATCAGAAGATTATTCTAGAATTCGTGTGAAGCTGCTGTACTGTCATTCAGTGTGTGTATCATCATGAACTTATGGAGGCGCTTGAGTGAAATCTCTTCCTGGTAACTCGTTCTGTTTGAATAACAGGGTGTGGCTCTCATCCAGACAGCCACCACATTACACACCTGCTGTCAGGTCAGTCTGAGTAAAGCAGGCCTTCAAAGAACTGTTGTTTTTATGAATGGTCACAGGTCTGTGGACAGTGCCTGAGGCGGTTTACACAGATGTTTGCTCTGTGTGAGTGTGCAATCTCTTCATGTGGTTTCAATCTCATACAACGGATTCTTAACAGGGAACACTCAAATCTGACATTTTTAATCACCGGACTTAATAACAGGGTGGACAAGGGGCATAAAATATTTAATTTTGAATGTTTTTGGGGCGAAAAAACCTCAGGGAACCAAATAAAAAAACATGTAATGATCGCTTTAGTCAACTTTCCAAACATATGTTATATATTTCTAGAGCAATAAAAATAACAGGCGCCGGTGTTACTTGCCCATATAAAACTTCAATTTGTATGGGCTCAGATTTGTGAACTACTGCTCTCAATACACCACCTAGTGGTCAAATGAAATGCTGAGAAATAACTACATGGTCAATGATTTTTAAACCACTCTTCAACCATAACGACAAGAGGGTTGTTTTCATCTTAAACAGAGCCAGCGCAATATAAATATGACATTTCTCTAGATCATCATTAAATTAAACGTTAAAATAACTGGACTGTTTTATAAGAATTTTAACACATTTAAGGTCATATTTAAGTTGCAAAACCTGTAAATATGATCAAAAAGCTATTTGCTAAAATCCTCCAGCATGAGAACTCCCGCTTGTTCTGTACTTGTGTAAATGCCCGGCGCTAATTTAAATATTTACCCATCCTGTACCAGTGAAGTATAATGTAGAACATGAACTGAAGCTTGTTTGCCTTTTGAAGTGAGCTTTTGTTTATGCATGATATGGGTCAAACATTCATTATTAGTTCTATTGTTCTAATGTCACCATGGTAACAGGTTCCTTTGCTAATAATCTTTTAGCATCGTTATCGAATCCTCAAAGGCCTCTGTATTCAGTATAAATAGTCACTGCATCAAGGGTAAGGCTCTCTATCGCCATTTATGAAGCAATACTTAATGTTAATATTAAAGCGATCTGATTCATTAAGCTTATATAATTAAAAGCTTATATTATGTAAACACTGAAAATTAATGTCATTGGTGTACATCATGTCATTGTGTATCAAAAGCACTCACACATACGCAAAACAAAAAAGCAAAAAAACACGACTCAACAATGAACTATGAGGTCAATTATGCATTACACTCCAAATAACAGACATGGAGAGTAATAAGGCTCTAGTTCGAAGGCATGTTGTAAGGGCTCATTTACACTGACAGGGCATCGATTATTGTTATGGGTAGATTAGCATAAGACAGTAACCCTTCAGATTCTGGAGAAATGCTGTTTTAGAAAGTGCTGAAGACAACACATCTTTGCCAACGTTTTTTGCATCACTATGATTAATAGTCAAGGTTTACTCATAAGGCGACTTAACTTACGCACAATGTTTTGCTGCATCAAAGTGTTGCATCTGCTAATTGCTTTGGCAAGCCAAAAGCACTTTGGTACCTTTTAAAGCCACTTTCTGATTTAGGTGTCAACTGATGGGTATTGTTTACCATAATGTCACTTTCATTTTCACTAACATATAAAAATATATTATACAATAACATGTTATAAAAATGGCCCACACGCTCAGTTTGTATTTTGAGCTCTCTAAAATATATGTAAACAATGTGCTGCTTTTAACATCACTTTCTCAACCAGTGTCGGGAGATTGGGGCAGGACAAACTGTTTGGTAATGGAATAGATGGAGAGTGTGTTTGGGAAACCCTAAAGATGTTCATTACGCAGATCTGTTTAATGTCACAAGTGGTGTGTCTGTTTTATTGTGGTTATTTTTCACATGAAGTAATATGATAGTGTAAAACGATGAATAAACGTTTTTATACATTTATTCAGTGTGATCCAAAAAATGCTTTGGTGAAATATGCACGGAGGCAAAATACACGACTCATTAGGAAGAACACATGACATTTTACCAGAAATAAAAATCACCTTTACATTTACAGGGAAAAAAATGAAGGGGTTACAGTCACTACCGAAACATGACTATTCCTACATTACGGGGTATGATTGTGACAGAAATCACATGTTATGCAGCAACAGGATTCTGCCAAATACCATTTGATATTGTTAATCAAGTCAAACTGCAGTATTTTGTCAGGAACTATTGTACCCATGATGCCATATCTGGACATACATGGCCATATCACCAATGAGCGTCTACAAACAAAAAATGTGACCATCACAATTGTCCAGAGATTTTCCTCAACATATTTCCAGACATTGAACATCCTACAACTATAATAGCACAGCAAACAAAAACTGTTAAAAAATGCAAGAATAATGCTGTACATGAACAATTTTCTGGTGTCTGCCAACTGATAACCCCGTCTGACACAACATCATTTGCTCTCTCTTGCATTTTCAGCAGTCCTCACTCTGCCTGAACAGATACAGGAATTCCCTTTCGCCGTATGTACACTGCTTGCACAAGTCCATTGTGTCTACACAGTTTAAATACAGTCACATGCTCTCATTTCTCAGCTCGACAACCGCGTCTATTCAACACTGTTTAACATTATTGTGCTTAGATTTGTTTACAAAAACAAAAAATAATTACAATGATGATCTTTATGCAGGTCTCTTATAACAACGCTTCACTTACATCAGTTTAAAACGACTGGATTAGAGTCTGTGCTGATGTGCTTTTATCTCATCAGTTAACTCTTCAATAATATTATTACTAAAGCAGGGGAACCAGACTCGAGAAGTGAAATTGGTTAGGAAAGCTGTAAATGAACATCAAACACACAAATAACCTTAGATGATGTAATATAACATCATAACTTCAGACTCCAGACGAAAGATCGACTATCTGCCATCGAGAGCTTTATCACGCGCAATAACTGCCTCATCAAACTTGATCATGAGTGTCGTTCCCTTATGCCAGTGAACGGTAACTTTGGCCGGGAAGCCGCTGTGGGTTAAAATAGCCTCCACGATGCCACCCGTGAAGGCAGCGCAGTTTAAAGTGCTGTTTTCTTTCGGTACTGATATGTAGGCATTTATTAGCGGCTCCTTTTCAATGATGTAGTACGTTTTGTCATCGTCGTTGGCTTGTTCCAGTTTGTCAGCTTCTTTGCCGAACAATGCTTTCCACACGTTTACCTAC